>QJNV01000189.1:0-115734 GCA_004155935.1 Monosporascus sp. GIB2
AAAATAAAAAAAAAAAAAAAAAAAAAAAAAAAAAAAACCGAGATACAAATTCCAAAAGGTTACAAATTACCGAATTACAAAAGCAGGCGGCCAGATAACGGCGCGCTATTACAACGATTACGTAATAATAATAAACTTAATCCCAAAAGGGAGTACGGGGCCGCAGTGGCGAAACGGCGACTAAAAGTCGTCGAGGCTTAAGGGGAACGTCGCAATATCGACAGCCGCCTGGGCGGTACTTAAGGCAACAAAGATCGTAATATTTATCTCGTTACGAAAAACGCGTTTGGCTAACGTTCATAATTAATATCTCTTATTACCGGCGACCAAACGGCATTCGATTTCCGTTTTTTAGACGGCGATCCGGACGTCGTTTTGTTACCGTAAAATTAATATTGCGTTATTATAACGTTACCCGCGGAACGAAAATAATAAATTTACATTAAAACTCGACGAACGGCGACTTACGCGGGGTAATTGATTTAATTTTTTTGCAAATAACGTTAAAAACGTAATTATAACTTAAAAATAAAATTAATTTTTTTTTTCGCGCCCGTTATACCAAAAATGGTATAATAACTTTTTTTAACCGTTTCGAAAGTAATATAAAAACGAAATACCACCTTATAAATTTTCTCGCGGAAATTTTCCGCGTACTTATAAATCGGGTCGCCGTTAACGTCCAAAATAATAACGCTGTCGGCGTTACGATTTACGCCGAAATAATACTTAATTTAATTAAATAAAGTTTTTAAATTTAAAAAATTATCTTATATATTTTCCGCTAATTACGCGTTAAAAAATTAACAAAATAATAATATCGTAAAAACGTAACGTTAATATGTTAATATTTGTAATTTATTAATTAATAAGTTTTTCGGCGCCCAAAATAAAAAATATATTTCGCCGTCGTAGTAAAAGCAAAAAAATAACGGAATACCGGCAAATTACTAATATCCGGATCGTAATTAAAAATAATATTACGGAAACAAATTATATAAAACCGTTTAATACGAATAAACGCGGCGTAAGTAACATACGGTCGGGGAAATATCGTAACGATAATAAAAAATAATCGTTAAATAAAATTTAAAAACGTAAAAAAATTACGAAAAACAAACGTATAACAAACGAAACGATATTATAATAATAATCCTATAACGTATTCGGAAAAAGAAAAAATGCAAAAAAGGTACCTGGTATTTATATTACGAAAACGGTAAAAACGGGGACGCGGCAAAATCCGGTCGAACCAAAGTTATCCCGCACGATAACATCACCACTTCCGTACCGGAACTAATATTATGCATTTTTTCTCTACGGCAACCCCGCTACCCCACCATTACCGCGGCCCTACTTCGGCTGCATCTCGCACACGCCCTACCACCATACCGGCGTACCACAAATACCTAACGTATTACCAACTAGTTAAAGTTCGAATCCGGGAAAAGGCATTTATGTTTTTCCCATTTTAAGCAGTTAAAAATAACTATCTTAAAAAAAAGAAACTATTATTACGGCACCAATTATGCGGCTCCGTTTAACTAACGTAACGCTATATATACGGAAACATTTCGTACCTTTTAAATAATTTCCTTTTTTTCTTTTTCGTACAACAACAAGATACTTTACCTAGACCCAGAGACGTTTAGCGCCGTAACATGGTAAAAACCTTTTAATAAACGTTAAATATTTATAAAACTTTTCGTAAAGTCTTAGGTATTTTCGGAATTTCAGTAATTCTTTTTACTTAATTACATATTAAAAAAGTTTCTTAGTTTTCTTATATTAATAACCTTTTACTTCATATTTTTAATCGTTTTTTACTTTTATATTATTTTATATAATATATACTTTAATTATATTTACTGTTAATTCGAATAGGGATAAATGAAAAACTGTGTAGCATTTAATTATAGGTGGTAATTTTAACTGGTAATTATTTTTTTAAAATTTCTCTAGTAATTTTTATATAGTATAATAAACTTCAAGTTAAACTTTTAATTTAGATATTTAGTTCTAATATTTTAATAATTAGATAAATTATTTCCGCGTTTAAAAAGTTAGTTTCTTAACCGTTTTTAGTTATAATACTTTTTTATTTAATTGTATACGAACTTAAGTTCCGTTTTTATCTTAGTATATAATTGCTTAAATTTTTTAACATAAGGATAACCTTAACGTTAACCGGACCTGCTGTTTAAATTTCTTTATAAAGTTTAACGTGAAATTGAAATAAATTATAAATAAAATCGTTTTAATACTTTTATAGTAATAAATATTATAAGTTAATTAAGCTGTTAATAACTTTTTAATTTAATTATTTTTGCTCGTTATTATATAATAAAGTAAATACGTTCTTAGTATTTATTTTTATCATTCTATCTATTGATTAATATGTAGTTAAAACATATTAAATAATTTTAACTTAGACAAATTTATATTATTGAATTCGGCTATAATTTAAAAGAAAACGTTATATATTAATTTAAAATAATATTATATGGTAGTTCGTATACGTTAAAAACGTTTTTTAAAAAGATATAACGTAGTATACAAGTATGCGCAATATATAAATACGCGTAACACTTGTTTAACACCTCCTAGTTATTTGTCTTTAATTGCCTATTTCTTAACATTAGTATTATAAAACGCCTTACAAAAAGAGCGAAAATAAACCTAACTATTTAAGCTAAAAACGATACTTAAAACTTAATTATAAAAAGCTTGATTTTGTTTATAAAATATTATCTTTTACCTTCGCATACTGTTTTACCAATAAATACGCTCGATCCGATTTTACCCCTTTTTTACAGAAATTAACGCCGACCAAAAAAAAAAAAATTCGATTGCTGATCAAATCCTCTACTTAAATACGCGAACGTTTTTTATCCGGTTTAAACATATTGAAAATATGGCTAATTTATTCCTTGCTTAACGCGTCGCGGAACGTATTAAAATTAACTAAACGTCGAACTTTATTAAACGGTAATAAAAACTTAAAACGCGTTTATTTCGGAAAATCGATTATTAATAGATGCTATTCGAAAATCCAAGGGTATTTCGTAAATAGTTCGAACTTATGCGAGTTATTATCGTAAAATACGGTATCACAAAAAATATGTATAATTTAAACAAAATAAAATTTTTAATAAAAGTTTTTATAATAACAGGTATAATAATTATTAATACTAACGACGTAAAAACTTTAAATAATTTTAATAAAAGAATAAAAAATAAATTATAATTATTTAAATTATTAATTTTTTAAAGTTAAGTTATACCGTTATTTATTATTATAACGGAGAAAAAATACCTTAATACTTAATTCCGTAATAACTTATTATTAATAACTAATTAAAAAATCGAAAGATCTGTTTATTTTTAACGGTTACGAAAATTATTATTCGATAAAATTCGAAAAATATTACGCTAATTACGATATTATTCCATTTTATATATCCGCGTATTTTTTTATAAATTTTAACCTTTAAACGTATCCTATTTTTCTTCTTTAAAACGCGCTTATTTATTATATATTAAAAGCTTAATATAACGTTATTATACTTATATCGTTAAAAGAGATTTTTTTACCCATTTTTATAATACGTTTTAAACTGTTATAACGGCCGATAACATCAAATTCGGATTCGCCGTAATTAATTTCGTTTTATTCGATTTTAATACGGTTTTTCTTTCGAATTCGAAATTTTTTTTAATTATACTTACGCCAACCGTCTTCTCGTTAATCTTCGCCGGTTTTATTTCCCCGCTTGCAAAAACTCTTAAAAATATCTATAAAGTAATAAAATAAAAATACTATTTATAAAAAGAAAATTTACAAATTACTAAAATAACTTGCTGACAAAAATTTTTTAAATCAATTAGTTTTTTAATATAAAATTACTTTTCTTAAATAAAAAGCCGCTTAATTACGCGAAATTAACTATGTCTTAAATAAACGTCGAAAAATTAAAACTATACGTTTATAAAAAGGAAATATATTTACTATATAAAAAGAATAAGCTTTTTTAGCTAAAAAAAAGAGCGGTGGAAAAATGTAGCTAATAGTAGCTGAAAGTAATCGTCGTAAAAAGGTTGCGACGAAAAAAATGGAAAAATAGCATTTATGGCAAGCCTAGATATAATGCGCATAAATAATTTATTTTTCGATTTAAACCTGTCTTAAATCTTTCTTGCCGTTTAATAAAGTTAAATATTTAGTTACTTCCAAAAGGTTTTATAATGCGTTACATAAGTAGTAAATTTGCTATTTTTTAATATATTAACGTCGGATAAAGAACGTTCGCGCATTTATATTAAAAATTTGTTAAATAATTAATTTTTTTTTTCAGTCGGCGTTAATTTATACGAATCAGGAATAATATCGCGTTAGACGTATTCACTATTAATTCGCGTTACTAAGGTAATAAATGGGATATTATAAATAGAATTAAGCTTTGTATAATTAAGTTTCGAGTTTCGTTTTTTAGCTTAAACTGCTAAGTTTATTCTTACTTTTCTAATAAGCCGTTTTATATTATAATTATTAATAAATAAGTAATTAAAGTTAAAAAGTATAATAAATGGAAAAAGTGTACAGCTTACTTAAGTGTATAACTTACTTTTATGGTACGTTAGATTATATATTTAAAATTACATAAAACGAAAAAATAAATAATCTAAATAAGAACTATAAATACATTGTTAATATTTTAAAAAAATTTAATATATTTTATAAAATATCGTACTATAAATATTCTATATACAAATAATTATAGCGTTATCGTATTAATTTCTATATTTAAAATTCTATAAATATCGGGGATATTATTCGGAAATCGATTTAGCAAGTGGGTGAATTTAAGAAGTGTAGTCTAGGTACTAGATTACGCGCGTCGTACACCTCGCCTAAGGAAAACGTCATAGTATAATAATTTTTATGTTAACGGCATTTTTATTATTATAACGTTGTAAAGGCTTTTAGAGTTTCCCCTTTGTACTTTCCTGAGCAGTTAAGTTAATAATAAGATTGACAGTTAGCGAGGTTAACGGTCTAGAGTTTAGGGTTTTTTATAACTTTTAAAGCTTTAAAAACCTTATTTATTGGCCAGCTGAAGAACGTTTTTATTTTTTATTTTTTCTTTTTATAAAGCTAAAACTTATTTACTTAAGCGATAGTAAAATTTAAAGGCGAAACTCGGTTTTAAAGAAGCGGGATTTTCTATATAGTAATTTTTATTTATTTGCTTTATAAGATTACTATTTCTAAATAAGAGTATATATTATAATTTAATAAAATATAATAAACTTACTAGCAATATAAATTTCTTCTATACTTGGTATATAGCTAATATAATTTAAAATATATTATTTTAATCTGTAGTTATTTAAATAAGTTGTTATGAAGATACTTTTAATTGCGCTAAAAGTATTCGATATAAGAGATATCAGTTGTTCTTATATATTGATAACTAGTTATATGTGCTTTAAAAGGCGCACTGCACTTTAAGACATTTTAGCTACGGAATATATATATTTCGATTAGAGGGATTTTTTAGTATATATGGTACTAACGCACCCCTGCTAGCCGACATACCCCTTTAATACCTTAAAGCATTTACAGTATTAATCGTTATAATTCCTAAAGCTACAGCTTTTTATTTCACCCTTTTTCCGGTGATTAAATCATTTTAATTTAGTTAATTCCTCCTTTAAAATTACTTATAAGCCCTTTCTCGCTAATTTCAGGTTTTAATAATATTTATTAATTTCAATTACTTTTTAAATACTTATAAAATTTACGTAAGACAGTATTAATTAATTTATTAATTAAATAACGCCTATAAATGTATAATTTATTTTAATTAAATTGTTTTTTATAGTTCTTTATAATTAGTAATTATATATACTCCTATACCGTAATTTTGTAATTAATTATAATATTATATAGTTAACAGTTTTATATTTAAAATAATTCTTAATTTTTTAAATAATTAAAAGTTAAATAATGCTGTTTTTACAACTTGTTCAAAGGATAAAAATTTTACTATTATAATAAAAATAATAATTATATCTTACTTATTCGTTTATTATTTTATTATTTTTCCGAATAGCTTTATAACGTAAGCTTAAAAGCTTTTTCGGTCGATAATATTATCCGCGAAAAAAAAAATTTTACTTTAAGAGTTTAATAAATCCTTACTTTCGAATTATAATATTAACGTTTAAGTTTTAATTAAGTATATTATAAATTAGTTAGTAAACTTTTAATATTCGTTATTAATATTTAAATTAAATGGAGCAATTTAAGATACTATAAAAAAAGTATCGGGTCGTCTATTAATAGTTATATAAAGAATAAATCCGATTTTTTTTAGTATTTATTAATAAATCTTAAATGAGCTAGATTAAAATTCGCTAATAATTTAACATTAGTTATGAATATCTTTAGAAAATGGTTTAAACTTTTTTAAGTATTAAGTTAACTAATTTTTTTATTAAATTTATCTTTAATTATTTTAATGCTGAAAAATTATTATAAATTTTTATTTTAACAACCATATATCGCTTTCGTATTTATTGAATTAATTAATCAATAAAGTTTTAATCTTTTTTACGATATATTATAATAATATTGTCTATAAAAAATATTCTCTAACTAATACAATAATAAGGTCTGTAGAGAACGGGGTTAAGTTTTAATTTTTTAAATATCCTAGTAAAATACTTTTACTATAGTAAAAACAATTCTATTTGTTTATATAGTACCTTCTTAATTAAGTAAACTTTACTATGTTATAGGTATTTTAAAGGCGTTTTTATATATATTTTATAAGATAAATTAATATGTACAAAGGCGTTTATTACGTTATATTACTTAAATTTTGGGTCGAACCTAGCTGCACTAGCGATTAAAGGTCGAAACGAGTTTCTAGCAAATGTAAATACGTATATTACTATAAGCGTTTTTAAGCTGTTAACCGCGTCTTATTATAAAACGTACTTTATTTTTTAGAGCTAGTTATATTTGTTAAATTTATAAAAATATTTTTTTATACATCTTAAAACCTGTTTTTTTTAAGAAATATAAATTAACGATTTCTTAGAATCGTATTTTTTATAACTTTAAAAGTAAGCTTTTTCAGTTTTATGAAATATCTTTTAACTAGTACATATTTAGCCTTTTCTAAGTTTACAGTAAAGGTGGTAAATTACGCCTATATTTCCGGTTTTATAACTTAAATATTTTTTTATATACTAAAGTATTATTATTTTTCATATTAAGGTAACGCGTATTCCGAGTAATTAATTTCTTCAAATTTTCTTAGCTTATCAACCGGTCATCCTACGTATTTATAAAAGGGGTTAAACGTTTTACATTAAACATAGCTTTTTATACTATTTTTTATTTTATGTTTAGGAAATTGTAGAGCTTTTTTAACTTTAAATTTATATTTGTTTCGGATAACATTTTTTAAATACGGAATATATAAGGAGTTAACGTTTATTATCTGTAAAATACCTTCTTTTTTTACTATTATTTTAAGTTATACAAAGTAAGAGAAATTTAAGATTACTTTTATTTTTTCCGTCAACGTAATAATTGTAATAATTATTAAGGTAAACGTTAATGGCGGTAGTGGTTCAATAGACGGAAATAGTTCGAATATAACGGTCCTATAAAAACAATTAATTTTTAGCGAATAAGTTTAATTTTCTTTATTCCGTACGTATTTTATATTAGTATCTTTTAAAAGTTATTTATTTTATTTAACCGTTATCTAAATTATTCCGTTTAAGCTTTTATTTTTCTTTCTTATATATATATGGAATAGTAATCGGTTTAATTAAATATCTTTATCGAAATAATTATTAGAGATTTTTTTAGTATCGTGTAAAAGGTTATTTTTTAAATTTTTAGTATTATTTTAAGAAGCGGTCTTTTCGTTAAATTATGCATTTCGAATGATAATAGTCTTATTAATTAATACATTTTAAACTTTATAAATATTCGTAAATAAGTAACCGATAAGATTTTTAAATTAACCTTCAGGATTTAATTTTCAAAATCTCTATTTTTTTATGGCCGTAATTGTTATAACGTGAGCTTTATAGCCGTATAGTCGTAAATAAGCTTGTTAAAGTTTCTAATTAAATATTATAATGCTATTTTTATGCATTAAATCAATATAGTAAACCTGGTATAAGTTTTACTAAAATAGGGCATATTTAGGGGTATGATTAGAAAAATATATTACCGCTTTAAAAATATATACGATTAGAAATAAAAGTAATTTAACCTTATTCCGTATCGTAATTACCTTTTTTTTAAATATAGTTTTTAAACGTTTTACACTTCCGTTCTCGGCCTAGGTATGCGGTATTAAGAGCTTAAGCTTAATATTAAATAAAAGGCGATTAAAATATATCTCGAAATTAATAATTTTTCAAAATTTCGTTATCGTATTCAATTACTTATAGAAATATTTATCCTAATTTTATAAAAGCTTTAAAAAATATCGAAATATTATAATTAATATATCTCGCTTTTAGTTTTAACAATAGATATCTTAAATGAAATCTAAGTGTTTATTAGTAATAAATAAAATATTTTTATATTTTTTAAGATTTCTTTTAAAATTTATAAAGTCGACGGCGATTTTTTATCTTAATCGGGCTGCTTTCTTTTCAGCTCGTAGTAATTATTGTTTAATTTTCGTTTTATTATATGCTTAGCATTTAATTATTATAAAATCTTTAAAGCGGATTTCTTTTATATAAAATTATAACTAAAAAATTATTTCGAGATTTGAGTAATTTCATCGTAGGTACGATATAATACCGTTACCGGTCCGTAATAATTTCGTTTTTTATAAATTAACGTTCCGTTTATAAATAATTAAGATTATTAAAATATTATTATATTAATATATCTAATAATAAATTAATTAAATTTCTTTATTACTATATTAACAACCTATTTATATATATTTCGATTATGATTATTAATAGCTCTTATCTTTAAAAATTGCCGTAATAATAATAAAATGTATCCGAATTTTCGTAGTAAGTTATGTCGTATAATTATAATGTTTTCATATTATTAAAATTTCGAAGGATTATATTAGTCTTTTCATATTGTTTAATTAAAACACATTATTTCTTATTTTTTCGATCGTTTTATATGGTAAGTTTAAACTTTAAAAATTTGGTAATTAAATTGAAAATTTATATTATAAATTTTGAATCTAATATAGATAAATTTCTTAAAAGGTAAAAGGTAACGATTATTGCAGTACGTTAATCAAAAATTAAAAAGTACGTTAAAATCTATTTTATTTTTTCAAAGTTAAGTTATTTTTAGCTAATTAACCTTTCCTTAGCTTTTAATAAGCGGTCGATTATTATTTTTAGAAAACTAATCCAAAAAACTTCGGCTTTTAACATATACTATTACCCTATTATTAACACTAAAACTTTTTAAGGTTTTCTTAAAAAATGCATAATAATAATTAGGTAATATATAATAAACGTTTCAGCACGTTTTGTAATAGATTTTTTATATATCTAATTTTTAACGTTTTCGCTTATTACTGTTTCGACCCGGATAAGACCTTTTACGGCTACTTTATTTTAGCTTACGATTTAAAATATTTTTTCGCGGTTAAAAATCAATAATCTTAAAATTTTCCTTATTAAGATCGTCTTAATTAAAAAAGTCTACTAGTATTCCACACAATATTAAAAAATTTATCTTAATGGCTTTTTAACGTAGGTTATAAATAAGCTATATTTTAATAATCCAATAAGTGAACCGTTATTTCTTAATAACTAATTATGTTGTTATTAATTTCGGTCTTTATTCCTATTTAAAAAATAATCATCTAAGTTCTGATAATAAAAACCGGTATTATATACAAATCGTTAATTTATACGATCGCCGTTTTCATCTTCGTAATATTATATCGTTATTTTTAAGCCGTAGAATTTTACTATTTTATCATTTATTTATCTAGCTTTTTTACTAATTTCGAGGCTTACTTTAACCGTTTACGGTATTTCCGTTAGGTATTAATTAAAAGCCTGCTATTGTATACCTTGCCGGATTTGACTAAATTAACGTACCGCTTGCGTAAACTTTTTCTTAAGAAAAGGTTTATCTTTTTAATTCTTAAAAATACTAACTTTAAAACTTATTTCGTAAAGTCGTTACTATATCTATAGAAAATATTATATTTTTAATTTTTATATATGTACGCCGTTAAATTCTTATTATAAACTTATTTACTTTTCGTTATTATCTTAAAGTTATTTATTAAGTAACTAATATAATCGATTTTTTCGATAATTTCTTTAAAGGGTATAAATCTGAATAAAAAGCTGCCTAGAGTAATATTTTATATCGTATAACGAATTCGTTTTTTAAGTAAAAGGCCATATCAGTCTTTTTAAGTTTAACAAACCACTCAAAATTTTGATGAAAATTAATATAGTTCTAAATATTAAACGCGTACGATTTTAGTTCTTAAATCCTTTATAAATAACGAAGGACGCCGACGGTACGGTCGCTATTATGATAATTAGCGTATTTAAGTAATTACAACTAATACACAGCTGATATCGTTTCAGCAGCAGTTAATTAATTAATATATGCCCAAATTAAGCGAATAAGACTTCTAATTATCAGATATAAGGGATATCAGTTGTTCTTATGTATTGATAACTAGTTGCAGGTGCTCTAAACGCGCACTGCACTTTAAGACATTCTAGCCACGAAACATGTATGTTCTGATCAGAGGGATTCTTCAGTATATGGGGTGCTAACGCACCCCTGCTAGCCGACAGAAGGTTTGCCGTGTTGGTAGCTTGAAAATGGGTGACGTGTTGGGGGGTGGAGCGATTAGGCCGGAAAGGGGGGGGGATTCGACTTATTAAAAGGGAGGGAGGCTCTCTCGCCCAAGTGGGTTACGATAACTCTTCGTAGATATGAGCCACCACAATCTAGGAATACTGAATTACCTCTTATCAAGACCGTATCATATCCTGCTTTACATATTTCTCGAACACAGTCCACGCTCTGATTCCATAACGGGACAATGAAATCTAATGACAGGCATTCGCAAGCAACAGATCATGGTCCGGAACCGCCAGAAAGCCTTCAGCTCTACTACAACCGAGCGATCCGTCATGATCACCTTATTGCCCTTTTTGCCCTTTTTGCCCTTTTTGCCCTTTTTGCCCTTTTTGCCCTTTTTGCAGCCACGTATCTAATATCTTAGCAGCCATCTGGTCATTGGTATTGCCTACAACCTGAATGCTGGTGTCCCTCGCTTCGCTACCGACGACCTTGTGGGCCCTGGAATCAGGGGCAACCTGGCCAAAATCCCCCACGTATAGGATGGCGCTCTGGTAGGACTTAGTCCCCTGAATATCATGGTGGGTGCTGTTTGCGCTCCCATTAGGGCCTCCGTGGGTCGCACCAGAGGTTTGACTCGTAGAGGTTGGTTTAAGGTTGCCGCTTGGCTGAGTGTTGTTTGCGGAACCCTTGTCAAGTGGGACCATTTTCTTGCTCGGTGGTGATGGCGGAGGCGATGAAGGATAGATCTGGTTTGACTCAGGGATTCGGGTATTGACTGGAGGGTCGTTTTGGTTGTCCATCGTAGCGACCTCGAGAGTAGTGGATGAGTTCGTCGGTGTATAGCAGCAACTGTCTATCTTTCCACAGTCTATCCCAGTTGTCACCTTAGCTTATCTTGCAAAACAGGTACCATGTTTTTATGCCCAGCTTTGAGAGATAAATTACGTACCTTGGCTCGTGATACGTCTACCGAGTTTCTCGAGATTTGTTATAAAGAAGTCGAGGTCTAGTACCAAACTGTCAAATCTCTTCTTGTCCCTTATCGCCCAGACTGCGCTTTTGCGTAAGGATGGGACACTGTGCGGAGAACGGTAGGGACGAAGTCGGTGAGTTTCCTTCGCTTGGCTTCGGTAGATTTCCCGCTGAGGGGCTAAGATATACCCCAGAAACAACGAGCGAGCCTGGTGAAGGCCATGCTTATCACTCAGGCTGGTTATTCGGCCTAATGTGAAGACTAAGAGTCAGTAGCTGATCAACAGCCCGGGGTAGCCCCTGTAAATCAGCCCTTAGCCAAATTACTTATAAGCCACCTCCAACCACAACTACAGCTGGATTTACATGTATTGAAAGTGGCATCACTGCCTCCGATATTTTAATGAGAACCGTCTAGAGGTCACTCTGACGATATATTCTTCTCCAGCTGCAAATTAGCGCGTGATATCAGGGTCTCGTACCTAATATCTCGTTGATGCCTGCGAGGCTCTGTATGATAATACCGCTTTCATCCTGCCAATCCATCCGCAACCCTCCATCTTCATGACCGGGGTATTCCACGTCCAAGTCATCACCCCACTGCTTCAGCCGGGCCTTAAGTAGAGCGAGTTTGGCTACCACGAGTCGGCGGTCTTGGGTGATATTCTTGGCTAGATCAACGTAGTCGAACAATCCAATGCAGGTAGAAAACAAGCTGACAAGAGTAATGCTTCCGACAGCAAGCCCTGCGGTTTCAGCCATATATATGGCTGCTAATGCTCCCAAGACGTCGCGGTCAAATCGATAGTTAAGCAGCAAAGTAGGTTGATGGTTCCTCGTGATGCGCTGTTGCTTATAGATAGTAGTCAGGACAATGCTGCCTCGAGAGCCTCACATTGGTGGGGCGACGCCGGTAACCCGCCTGGATACTTGGCTAAATGTGGTAGGCTCTTTGCTTAGGCGTCTTGCGCTGTGCATATGTGAGCATACAAAACAAACCAGCAAAACCAACGGTGTCCAATCATGGTAGACTGCAAATTTATAGGACCCGGGATCCGGAAGCATCCGCAGCATTGCCTGAAGATCGCTGTTCTAGCCCAGACTAGTTTTGGCTGCGCCATCATAGTCCGCCTTATTGATGTCCTTACGCCACTCAGCACGCATCAGCCTTATTATAGGCCAGTATCAGACTGCCAGTACGGTAACAAGGAGATGCAGTGTAAGGCAGGCCTGTATGCGCCGAGGAAAATGACATGTCAGAATATATGAGATGAAGATTCCGACAAGGAGCTGCAATGAGTGGCGACAACAGGGCCTTGCTGAAGGACATTGGGCAACAAATCTCCAAATACTAAGCTTACTGTGACCTCACTTTATTACTGGCCAGGCTGAGCTGAATGATATTGATGGCAGCGGCTACAAGGTTAATTCGACCCATGATTCGTCCATGGGGTTTCGGCAATACAGGTAAACCGGTCCCAGTGCCTCAATACCTCATGTAAGATATGCCACATAACAAGGTAAAACTAAGAAGTCACGATTAGAACAAAGTTGGCAGAAGTCGGCAATGGATGGCGCTCGATATCCTCAAAGAGACGGTTTTTGGCGGTGAAAATATTTACCTACACGAGCCGTATCAGGATCAACTGAGACTGTCTCTATCCCCGATTAGACGTCGGGATTACGCAGTTTGCTCCCAAAAAAACAAGCGGGCAGAATCTATTTCCCTGCCCATTTCGCCATTGTATCTCATCGATCCCGGCACTTTAGTGTCGACGGGACACCCTCCTGCATCTTAGCCCACGACGAGGTGCCTATCTCGAACACCTACTTCTTCTACAGAGCAATATCAAAACACAACATTCATTGGCATACCAAAGAAAGCATACTCGAGGGGGCATGGATCTTTCTAGTTCGTCCGCGGTGGTGTTTTTCAAATAGCGGATGACCAGCAAGACTGGGCCAACACGGAGCGGACCATGGTTGTTGTGGCACGTGCTGGAGGACTGAATGTTATCTGCGTTCCACTATGCTACCACCTTGATCCTAATGGGTTCCCAGTGTCTGCTTCTTCGAGAGCATGTACAAACCTACCGCATCGGCTCCCCAAGACCGGGGATAACACGACGGGGTCTCGAGGAAAGCCTATCTAAGTTGAGGCTAGACTGGAGAGTGGACTTCTAAGTTACACATGGATCAACTACGCGAAGCCTTATACAACAGCACACCATCCTCTTAAAGTTGCCCATCTTGGAGATTTTGCCCAGGGGTGTCTCCCAAGCCTCCGAGAGGCATACCTCGCTGCCCAGAGAGGGATGATAGAGCGCAAAGATTAGTTGCTTACTTATTAGGAGAAAGGATAGGGAAGAACACACCGACCTTTTCGGCGTTAGACCTCGCATTGTCAATTGATGTCTTTATGAGATTATGGGTCTGCTGCAGTATGTTGTTGCAATATAGGTTAGAATATATGTCACAGTAAAAATGGGGGTCTAATGGGCTCCAATCAGTTACCCCTGGTGGGCTCCACCAGGGCCTCTAAAAAGGGATCCGATCAGCCCAGGTAGCTAGGAAAGTTCTTCCTTCCTTAGAGTCGGAGCTCCCAATATAGCCTCAGTTTCTTTCCGTGACAATATGGGTTAGAATATGGGTTAGAATATGGGTTAGAATATGGATAAGGCAACCCACACACTTGCGTATATAGCTGTATAGTTCCGAAGTTCCTGAGCTGGACCACCCGGTATGAGATTTAACCGGCTTTAAACCTATCCCTGCCAAATATACTTTCCTCTCGCGAGGCCCATTACCGTATACCCGTGTCGCATTAATTCCGTAGCAACCCCGGTGGCTGGAAACCACCCGGCAGCTTTTCGACAAACGGTAAGTTCGGGTACCGGGCCCAACGGTCACGATGCCGAACACAGTTTCACAACCAGCGGTTCAGGCAAAGAGTGCCCCGTATATGGCGTCTTTTATGTCCAAACAACGGCTGAACTAGCTAAGCTCCCGCGTACAGCTGTGCGCTGTAGCGTTTTTGAGCGATGGCTTGACCTGCAGAGTCTGCTTAGGATTATCAGCCGCCGATCGAATTGGTGAATCTAGATAGTTAGTACTTGATACATTCCCCGTTCTAGACAACCAGCACATACTAATCTTCCGTTCCACACGGTCTTCTTTGTCTGCCGCTTTCGTCTGTGCTAGAAATTCGGATATGGTAATGAGTGTTTACCAAGCCATTAGGCGTAAAACCATCCTATAGGAGTCGATAAAAGCAGGTCTTGGGACCTCGATGTTATTCTGCATCGCCACTCAGGTACGTCCATATCCGGTAACCCTGAAATTCCCCCCTATCGAAATCGCTTAGAGGAACGACATATTCGAGCTCTTGTTGCCACAATTGCTGCATTAGCAGTCTCCCGAGGCCAACGCTGAAATCAAGCGCTTGGGGCGACGGTTACCTCTTCCCTACTGTCACAACTTCCGCCGATACCACGGCCTAAGAGAGCAAGGACGACTCCGGATGATTAGGAACGACTATTTAGCTATCCACTGCTCAAGCCGGGGTCGAAGCCAGCAGTTATACAAGCATCGACGCGAACGCTCATCTCATGACTTACTGTCACAAACACGGTGAGGTGAAACTAGGCCTCGGCATCGACGCCGGCAGCGGGATATGAAACGGCAAAGTCGAGGTCATTGTCCTCAGCTTCAGGGTGATGATGACAACGATATCGGGTTTAATCCGGCTCGCGGTTTACGCACGAGAACTTCGGGAATGACCGTGTCAGTTCTGGTAGTAGCTGGAAGTAGATGGCCCGACCCGGATATCTGATCGTTAAAAGTGGCCGTTGTCAGGACTAATGCTGCTTAAAATGCCATATAATTAAATACAACCTTAATTCATTCTTTTTGTTTTTAGAGGCCATTATATCCATGGCTGAATACTTTGGCCTACCTATCTACTTGCCGCTAATTTCCCTAGCTCAGCTGGAAACCATTCTTCTTTACTTAAGGACTTTAACCACCCAAAGAGAGCGTGGTTTAGAAATCATAGGCAAAGTAACTTGTGGTTTCGTATCTGTTTTCCCACCTACACACCTTTTCGCCACTGCACTACGCGCCGCATTGTTGCACTGTTATCTCCTCTCATCACCCACCGCAATTTCATCAGACCTTTACTATGTATCTGTTCGATTAGCTGATATAGAACTCCATCAACCATTTTCCTACGAATATTCTTTCCCCTTACATCCTGCATGCTCAGCTTCATTACGCACAAAAATAGGGGTAAGGCGTATTTAGTAAGTCAGATACTAATTGGAAGTTTTGGAGAATAAACTCATAGAGATAGAAAATCGATACAGGAACCCTTCGAAACTCCAATACTCTACCCGAAGCCCGGGTGGTCATACACGTTTATGCCCTTTTCTGAATCTATAGCTAATAAGCTAATACAGGTTCAACAATAATCGGCCGCCGGATAAACGACTACAATAAACTGGTTGAGTGAAAGCGTTCTAAGAAGCCAGTGAACACTTAGAGAGACTATTATAGGTGTCACTGTAATTAATGTCTTTTTAATGCTATATCCACCTTATCTCAATGCATTTTTCTCAGACGCCTGCCCCCATCAAGCCTCGTATCATCGACGAAAGCCTGTCGGCCAACACCCCCCTGCTCCAGGCTCAGATCCTTCCTGAAGAGCGGCGAGAGCATGCCAAGCCCGGAGAAGGACATCATAGCGATCCAGATGGCCCGCAAAGCCTCCCAGTACGCCTCTTAGTACGCCTCCTGAAGACCCTCAGCACAACTTTTGGAAGCCTCCAACGCTCCCAGCGCGCGGATGAAGTCGACGGCGTTCCTCGCGTCGCTCAGCCTCTCACCAAGCGGCTCCAGCAGCCGACCCGCGACCTCCCCGATGCTCCCGCGAAATACCCCATTGAAAATGGCCGCGGCGACCGCCAGCCCCACCAGGCCGCCGGTCAGGCGCACCGTGATGACCAACCGGAGGCCAGACCCGTGTCGTCGACGTGCGGCACGCTCGCCTGTATCGGCACCGGTAGCGCGAAGCCCGCGCCGCCGCCCATACCCAGCACCACCTGGTAGACGACGAGGCGAGTTGGGTTGGAGGCGTCGCGGCCCGACCGTGCACCACAACCCGATGAGACCGTAGCCAGCGCCCATCCGAGCATGGAGATGGCGCAGTAGCGGCCCGTTAGCCCCATTGTGGCTGGCGTGGCTGTCGCGAAAGCGACGGTACTAATCGCCATAGGTAACAGGGTGACGGCAGCGCCCAGCGCGGTTTCCAGATACAAGGCCTCGAAGAAGAGTGGTGTGGATGTAGTCAACGTATAGAGAACCAGACCGTGGATGGCGGAATATCACAGTGTCGCACGCGCAGTGACCGCGTCGGCGCCGGCCAGAACGCGATAGGGCAGCATGGGCTCGGGCAGGCTCGGGCGCGCCTTGAGCACCGCAAACAGGACCAGGAGGCCGGCCCCACCCAGCAGTGGCATCAGCGTCTGCCACGATCCCCAGCCGTACATCAGATTAGCCCAGGTCAGCGGGAAAGAGACGCAGGTTGCGCCGAGTGCAAACAGCGCCATGCCGGACCAGTCGAGGCGACGCAGACGCGATCGCAAGGCCACCCCCAGAGAGCGCAGGCAGAGATACAGGACTGCCAGCAGGAGGGCGGCTCGGACTACTGGCAGGTTTACTCGGCCAATACAACGGCAGCTGACATGCTTGGCGAACAGGGTACCCAGCAACGGCCCGGCGATGCTACCGGCCGTGACGGGAATGGACTCCAGACCCAGTCAGAAGGGACACTAGCGAAGGCTCGTTATCCGAGAGGATGATGACCCGGAGCACATCGAGGCCACCGGTGCCCAGGCCCCTGCAGCAGCCGCCCAACGCCGAGGGACGTTCATGTTGTGGGCGGCGGCGAACAGGGCGCTGCCGGCCGCGAAGAGCAAGATGGCAAGTGGAGCGGCAGTCTGCGGCCCAGCACATCAGCCACATTCGAGTATATAGGCCGGGTGACTACGACACCACGGAGAAAGGAGACGCTCGCCCAGAAGGACTGGAACGTGTTCCCGTGCAGCTCACTGGCAATGACCTGTGGGAACGTGCAAAGTCCGTTCAGCCTTGTCTTGACTCTCTCCATTGAATAGGAGACATCTACTGGGAGGCTGGAAGGATACATACCGGGAATGCTACGGCAAGGGATGTTGCGTCCAATGAGATGACCAGATAAATAAGCATAGAGATCTAAAGACATGTAGAAGCCAAAGACTTTTTTGCCCACGGATGAGCATTCACAGATGGCGGAGTGTCGACTGCTTGCTGCATCTGCTGCACTTGCTCTTGCTCTTGCACTTGTTTTTCTACTTCCGGCCGTCGTGGTATCTGCTGTCGCTGCGGCTGCGGCTGCGGTTGCAGCGGTGACTGCTGCTGATATTCCATGTCTGTGGTACCTTGCGGCGGTCTATTTCCCGCAGATGGATCCGGACCATTACAGCTTAGTGAGGTGGAACTCATGGCGCAAGAAATGACTTGATCGATAGGTGATAGGCAGCAAATCAAGGCGCCAGGCTGGGAGGTCTGGAGGGATAGCTATTCCGGAGCCTCGAAGGCAACAATGAAGGAATCAGGCTGGGTATCATTTAATCATATGGAGTTGTATGTGTTGGAGATCCCGAAAACAAGAATGCTGCAGCTGCCGTGTAACTGAGCGGCGAAGCACAGCTGAGACACCATCAGGTGTTCCGAGCATGCCAAAGGAAGTAGATATTTTCAAACACAAGGAGCCACTAACAATTGATATATATGATCACTCCGCTCTCTCGCTTTATCCAGTCTTTTCTGCAGGCAAGGACTTCAATATTGTTGGAAACAAGCTTCCCAGCCAAATTCGGTAACCCTCCCTGTTTAAATGAACATGGTCGTCTAAATGTGTGTCTTTGCAGACCTGTTCTGGAGGGGCCGAGAACAAGATCCTCGCAGTCCGACTCCCAAATGTCTCGTTCATCAACTCTACAAGTGTCTCAAATTTTTGATTCGCGTCGTCCACCAGGCGATCTGCTACGTCTTTCCGGTAGAATAACCCGGTAAGTAACAGATTCGTTTCAGGTCTTGAGATGCGCAGCGCTGCTTCCAATACTAAACGTAGTTTGTCTACGTCGAAGTCGGTCAAACCTCTCTTCGGGTGCAGATTGTTGGTCCCAGCCTGCACAACCCATAGGTCAATATCACGACCTTGTAAAATCTCCAGTAGGCCGGGTAATTGTCGCTCCTCTGAGTCGTCGCCCACGAGCCGGTACAGAATATTCTCGTATTTGTCGCCTCCAACGCCCGCATTAAACACACTGCCAAGCCTAGTGATACTCAGGCCTGCCTGGGCACCAAGAGAGGCCAGGCTCTCCTCGTTCAGGATGGCATCCGACGGCCAAGGCTGGAAGCTAGGGCTGTCGGCTGTCGTCGTCATGCGTTCGATCATGGAATCGCCGAGAAGTATGATAGCTGGCCCCGTTGTACATGATTTGAGCAGTGGTATGTGGGTCTCAGCAGCAGTCTCGAATGACCGTTCTTTGAATTTGGCACGTGGCCGGAGTAGTTGCTTGAGGTCCTCCATAAAGGCAGCCTCGCTCTTGTTGCAAGGGGCGATATGCGTCTTATGAACTGTGCTCTCCATGAGGGATTGAATCAACGTATGAATAACAGGCGAGTGTTTCCTAAGCAACGTATGGTTTCTATTGGGTTTCTTGGGTGAGATCTCGGACTTTCTATGGTCTTCAAGCTCGAAGAACAATGCCTGTAAGTAATATTGGCCGGTGACCTTTTAATAGTTGATTACGGAGTGGAGATTGTGGTGAGAAAAAGATGTGCGGCGGAGCATTTATCATGTCGAGAGGACTGACTCACCCGGCAATGCCTGGCCAAAACAAAAAAAGCGGTGCTTTCCAATAATTAGGGAAAACTACAAGGGGTTCAATCAGACTCGGATGTGATATTGAAGGCTTTTTTTTTTTTTAATTAACGCTGTCACTTTCTACCAGTGCCTAAAACTCTCTGGCCATTATTTTATTTCTCATCTTTGATTAGTTGGCTAAGAAACTGCCGGTCACACCTTCCGTCATTATCAAACGCATCAACAAGCTATTGAGCATCTGCTCCGTCAGGCATCCTTTTCTAACTTGTCAAAGGTATCATAGAAAGTTCTCATTGATCCTCCGTGTACTATCGGCACGGTTGATATGGACCGCAACGGCCATGACACCAGTGGGCAGGGGCAGCATCTGTTGCTAGCCTAGGAGGCTGATGCACAATACCTTCCTCATAGTCGAACATTAACGGAGTATGACGACCTCACGACAGAGGACCAGGGGCTACTACCGCGGACGGCTGATGTGAATCAATTCTCCAACGTGCAGCGATACTACCCTTTCGATGACGACCGCAGACCGGACGCAACCATTGAGTTTCGCGACCGCACCACTGCAGCATTCCCAGCCCCAACACCCCATTTCGGGGCACAGATAGCTCAGGTTCAGGATCCTATACTTCTTATCGACCCCATGTTGGCCATCCACAATGAGTCACCAGAGGCACGCTTGTCGAGTAGGAATGCTGAATCCCCTGCTACGGCTCAAGCGCAGCCGCAAGTCCAGCACGGCCCAGTTGCAATGCCGTCGAGTCGCAGTAGACCTCGTCGTGTCCGCATCCGAAGGGGGCCCAAGATTCATCGCTGCGACCCATGCGATGTCACTTTCAGGAGAAAAGATCAGTTGCTGCTTCATACCGACTCCACTCACGTCGGGACGCAGTGCTTCTGGGAAGGATGTGGGCAGACCACCGTCGATGAAGCAGCCATGATCGCCCACCTCTCGACACACCGCCAACTTACTCGAGATGGTAGCGGCCGCTATGTCTGTAACTGGCAGGATTGCGCGGGTTCTTTTGTACGGTTCAGCTACGCGATCCGTCATTTCCGTTCTCACAACACGAGGATGTTGAAGGCGTCACTCGGGCTGCCGGAGACTGCGACGATCCTTAGCCTCCCTACTCCGGAGAGGTAAGTAACTACCACCGATAGCCAGGCTCTGAAGCTAACTATGTCGTAGTTCTTGATCGCCTAATACGGAGGAGACCACGAGTAGCCCTCAACCCGCCGGGACCACTCGGTAGGCGGGCTGAGTATTTCATGCACGTATTGAAGATGATATATCACAAATTGCTCTATACATCTCACTGATAAGTAACGGCGAACCAACACTTCAGATTCTCTTTTTGATTGACAAAAGGTGTCGTTGTTATTTGTTCTGCTTACTGCATTCGTCCCACCTTGAACCCTGCTGCAGCCTGCAGCCACAAAGCTGATGGGGTGGAAACATGTCGTGAACCAACTCACGTTGATAAGGAGTGAGGACCAAGGTTTCAACTAGACACATCTCCAATACAGCAGAAATTTGAGTAGCCGGATTATAGAGTAGTTGATTACCTTCAGCAGCGGCAAGCTTTGTGGAACGTGGCAAACATGGGGCAAGATAAGCCGACTCACATTTACGAACTTCATGGCAGTTTTCTTCACCTCCTAGAAACCGTAGCAGCAACCATGGTGACCATCTTCACCCTTTTCATTTCTTGGCGCTTTCTGAAAGCTGGTTTTCACTTAGGTCCCAGGGGACGAGCAAAGTTTGCTTCCAAGCATACCTTAAAGGGGTAAGGGGTTAGGAGAATTCTAGGTCATATTAACCCGTGGTAATGTCGCTCCACAGTCGGTCTCAGCTCTTGTTGCATGTTTGACATTCGCGACATCATTCGAAATATCATCAATAGTCAACAATGCCGGAGCCCCCTGGCTACGTCCCAAGCTCTATCGATGTTATGTGCGGTAACGCTTTGCCCACTATCAATGCCTGGAACATCGACGCAGTGTTGCCCGTCGGGCTTGGTTGTGCTACGTCCAGTCTGTGTCTTATTGGCGACCTACTTACGATTGTTTGGCTTCCTGGTAGCTCGTGTGCTTGGCGTACTAGGCTTGGTGGATTACACAGGGTGGCCCTGGAAGCAGCTATGCTCACGATGGAGAGTCTTCCCGCAGGTTTAGAAGGAGACTCACAGAGGGCGAACGTCCTCATTACAAGACACATCTGCGGTCCTGAGAATGGCTTCTGCTGAATCTACCCTATCCTCATCCAGGATACCATAGCATCCTCGAAGGCGCTGGATCTCCAGGCATTGATAGCGAGCTGTCTTCTGAGACGGTACGAGAAGCAGCTGTACGCTTGGCTGTCCTCGATCCTCTCTCTGCTCTACTAGTACTTAACAAGCCTTGAGTATAGCGACGCCCGATGACCACATGAGCTTACCTGAAGCGCTGTGGAACAGTCTGAAATGACAGATGTTGTGGGTGCTCCTGCCTCGTCTACTTCTTATATTCCTCAAGTACTCGCAGCCACTCCTCATATGAGAAACTACTGGCTACGTCTCTAATCCAGAACTGAAGGGCACTATGGCGTGGACTGGCCTCCTATGATAATAGCAGCAGTATCGAGCTATTTTTGTTTAGCGGTGAGTTAGAACGCAAGACGCCGTCGGTGGGCAATACTCGTATCCTGAAGGTATATTCAAGGCTACCAACAGAACCTACCAGCACGCCCTGAAGAGACTCAGGGTCAGAATTCCGTCCGCTCTGATAGCATTCATATATAACAATAGCATGGTTTCGTGGCACAACATACACCTATAAGGCAGGCTCTTGACGCTTATTAGCAATAACCTGGATAGCTTGGATGGAGTAGCCGAAGTGTCGCACGAACCGTGGGCACAAGTATGGAAGTGGTCATTGAGATTGCACTGCTGTCTCAGCAAGTCGGTTAGCTCTTGCCCCTTCTCCTTCTCATCTATAGACTGTGTGCATCTCAATTCGGCTCCAAGTGGAGTAGTTTTTTGATTTGTCCCGCAGAGTGTGCTGCCAGACGAGTCCATACATGGTGAGAAACCTCCGTTTAACCAGAGCAGTTGGAGAACCGCCACACAATGCAGGATCTCCATGACCAGCATCCAAATTGGTACCATGAAGAGCGTCAATTTGCTCGGTTTATAGAGTTACATGACAGCACTTGCTGAGCAGCTACGGAAGTACGAACCGCGAATGACGAGTAAAAATCCGCTGGATGATGGTCTCCTACAATGCCTGGCCAAATGTACTAGGAAGGTTTCGCCCAGTATTATCGCTCGCACGCTTTGCTGTTCTCGCTAAGATCCAGGGTCACCAACTCGATAAAAAGACCGCATTTACGGCCACTGAACTCGTGGGTGTGATCGCGCACCCGGCCAGTATAGTGATCGCCATTGTCCCTAGAGCGATTGCAGCGTTGCCAGCTTCGAAAGAATTCCAAGTTACTTGCTGGACGCAGCCCGCAGCGACTCTCTCAAAGCACCCCCCTAAACACCCCCGAGGGGCAGGATAAATGGGGAAATCCATACCCCTACGGATCTATCTCCAGTACTGGTCATTGATCAGCTTTCCGCTGGCCCATTGCAGGACGTCGTACCATTGGCGAAGAGTCTCTAGATATCTTATTCTGTTCCATGACAGCTGGAAAGAGCGTACTAGCCCGCGCCGTCCTAGGTGAAGTTCTAGCTCAGTCTGGAAAAGCAACGTTTTCATCGAAACAAATCAGCTATCGTGTATAATCACCCTGACTGCCGAGCAGATGTATCAGAGTAGCCATCCAGGAACTCGCGGCGATGGCCCCTAGTGACCAAGGGTGATACGGGGAAGTCATTACCATATTTTCTCTGGAGAAATATATTCACGAACTCTTCACCGGGGATAACCCGTTGGTCGGGCCCAGAGGATTGCACCTCCCAGGTGGACAACAATAGCGTCTAGTAAGAGTGGTCCCCGTGGGTCCCGGACTGTTCAGGGGTAATGCCAGCTCTAGTAGGCGCTCGCTCGTGTAGTATATGCTCGAATACCATAATTATATTGGATGACACGTCCAGCGCTATGCGCGGGAAGACCGACAACCAGATCATGGAAACCCTCCTGGGTTTGGATGGGCTCTACAGAAGATTGGGAACTACCGTACTACTAATCAGTAACGCCAGTAAGTCCCTGTCACCCTCCCAAGATTTGGTGATTGGTTACCTCTTCACCCCACCATTTCCAACCGGCGGATGCGGTCGTCTTGGGTGTAGGACAGATCGCAGCACGCGGAAAGTAGGATCAACTCAAGTCCAGGCACAAACACATAAGCAAGACAATTACTGGCGTGGATGATATTTATCTAGAAGAGTGGCTCTTTGTCGAAGGCTTTAGCTTTCAAACACCAGCAGCGCTCTCAGTAGGAGCCGCGCTGAGAATAAGTCGAAGGACTGGAGACTCTGCGCTGCATAGGAGTTCACCTTCGCCGCTTTCTATTAATGACCTTATCAATCTGCCTCGCTCTCGTATACCTCGTTCGGAAGGTCTACCTGCGGACCGCGCGACAGCTGTAGGCGGGGGGACCACGCACAGCCCGTAGCCCTCGGGCGTGCGCTGCAGCAGGTCCACGCCGTCAACGCGCCCGGAGTGCGTCCCGTCGACCTGCTCGCGGCGGCCACGGCGTCGCTCGGCCAGGAGGCGGAGGCGCTGATCCTTGGCATCCTATAGGACCAGCTGGTGTGGAGGGGCTATACTGTCATCGTTGTCGCCTGTCGGTTGAGTGCTGCTGTTTCTGACATGCCAAGGCGGGCTTTCTTACACGAACGCCAGTAGACAAGGTTACATACATCGATTTGGAAATTTGCATGATGTTTCGGGGTTGGATATCTATAGTGATGTCGGGGGGATCTAGGGGAGCTCCTGATATGGTAGACATCAAGAATCCCCAGAATCAGCGCTTGGTCCAATTACTTACGCTGCCATCAACATTAACTTGTCATGGCACCTAATACAGTACCTAGTATGCTGTCGGCGTTAAATGAGGCCGGGCCTCACTCAGGCCATCCTGCCGGAAACGCCGTGAGTCTTCGCTAACTTAGCCCTCGGGCAAATCGGACGGCGGACAGACGTCATGACTCCAATAGCTGTGGTTCACGAGGTATGGTTTTGGCCCGACGAAAACCAGTACTAACCTCGCTGTGAACGCTATATTAAACCACGACCTCGCAGCGCTTTTTTCAACTTCTCTTTCGACCAGGAGGCGCTGATGCGCAGCATCTCCCGCCGCGCGACATCGGCCGACGCCAAGGTGAGGCAGTCGCCCGAGGGCGACCCGTGGCACCATGATCTCATGGCGTACATGGGCCACCTATGCACATCGCTGGGGGTGCTGGCGGAGATGCGGCTGTACACCCTGCGGCGGCCGTCGCGGCTCCTCGGCGGCGGCGAACGGGACGACATCGCGCTGGACCTGACCGCCCTCGCGGTCCCGGGAGTGGCGAACTTGTCCCAGGTGGTTCTCTATTTCACGCTGAGCCGGAATAACGACCGCTGGATCATGGGCAAGGGGCTTCTTGACCACGTCACGGGCTTGGATTTGTTATTCGCAGTCGTTGATGGGGCCGCGGCTATCGCCAGGGTTATTGCGTAAGGGATCAGCTGAACGAAGAACAACAGTCTACAATCCACTAGGGTGCGCATCATGGGGGCCATGGGTGTCTCGTGGACTAAACTCTCATACTGCGCTCGCATGAAAAAAAGGCTCGCACCGTAGAAAAATGTATAATGGACCCATTTATGAAGACAGCACCAACGAATCACCGCCAGCGAGCTTTACCAACTTCAAAAATCAAATACGGCGACAATCCATTGTACTTGCACAGAGCAAACAAGCTGTATCTTGGACTGAACTAACAGAGAAACACCTACCTATCCTCACCTTAACGCGCGACCGGTCAAAACCGTGGGCGGCATGGCGCCGCCAATTGTTAAATCCACTCGGCAGAATTGCGGCCCAGATGGGCCTGCGGAATGAGCGACGTCCTCGGCGGGGCCGCCCTCGCGCTCGCGGACCTCGTCAGGCTGCGCCCGCTATCCCTCGCGCCGGCCGCGGCCGTAACGACGGCGGCAGCGGGCGGAGGCCGAGTCCCACCAACGCGCACGCTGCTAGGCCGCCCAGCCGGCGCGGGCGCCAGGCCCCCGGCGCTATCGCGCTGCCGTACGCGCGCAGGCTCGGGGGCCGGAACTCCCACGACACTACTGCCCCCACCGCCGCCGAGCTCGCTGACGGAGAGGTTAGTAGCGAGGGTGTAGACGCTCTTGCTGTGGTTCAGGTCGCGCATGCCCTCGAAGGGTGCCACGGCAGCGTCGCCCTCGCCGACGAGGGGCTGGGCGCCGTAGCGCGCCAGCATCTCGTTGTGCTCGCGAAGGGCGCGGCGGTCGCGGAGGCCCGAGAGGACCGCCGCCACGTCGACGCCGGCGCGCGCCATCTCCACGCGCGCCTTCGGGTAGCGCTCGGTGAACGCCGCGAAGAAGTCCTCGCCCTGCAGCGTCGGCAGGAAGCGCGGGTCCGGGCGCGTGCGACTCTGCGCCATCTCGCCGAGCGTCCAGAGGATGTCGCGAGCGATCTCCTGGAGCGGCATCTCGTGGCTGTTCTTATTCGTCGTGTTGCCGCTGGTGGTGCTGTTGTTGGGCTTAGTGGCGGTGGCGGCCTGGCCCTGCTTCAGGTGGTCGAGCCACGCTGCGCAGAGGTGGTCGAGTTGGCTCGTGAGGCTCAGGACCCAGGCGGCGCTACTAAGGCGCGAACGGACGCGCTCGAGCTGCTCGAAGCGGCCGTCCTCGAGGTACTTGACGCGCAGCTGGCGGACATCGCCGCCCCAGCCCAGCGGGATGCCCACGAAGACGCCCTTGGCGCCCTCGCTGACGACCCAGCCGCTGCTCTTGGCCCACCCCGTGACGACCTCCTTCGAACACGCCGGCACGAGGATCGACACCTGCTTCGCCTTTCGCCTGCTCAGGCCGTGGTCGACGAGGGCCGCACGCCCGCACAGCGCGTACGGGATGTGCTCGAGCGTCGCCAGCTTGCCGAAGAGCTCCGCCAGCTGCGCCGTCTCCATCGGCGTGTCCGCCCGGACAGGCTTTGAGCTGGTGCCGGTAGCGGTGGCCTTGATGTTGGGGTTCGTCGGAAAGCGGCCGCGGGCCTTGGGCGTCGGGCGTGGTGGGGTCACTTCGCCGGTTGCGGTGGGAGCCAAGGTGGTGGCTGCCGCCGCCCGTTCTTGGCCATCGCTGTTGAGCTTGTCGGAGCCCTGCTGCCGAAAGGTTATATCCAGGCGCGGCTGGCCGACGATGGCCGCGAGACGGAGTGGTCGCTCGGCCATGCCTAGGTTACAGCGCAACTGCGCGTTATAATAGTCGCTACGGTGGGAAGCGGTCTCTGTCGGCTTCTTGCTACCGCGCTGCGGGAGGCAAGGTAAGCAGGCCATTAGAAAACTAAACGGGTTGGGAGCCATATCGTGTGGTGTCGAAATGAAACCGGGCTCCAACCTGCGGATGAAATGGTTACTTACTCTCAAAGCAGCAACCTATTTTCCTGTCGAGGATTATATGGCAATCACGGGAGATTGTAAGAGGTAGGCGACTCGGATGGGGCAAGAGGCGTTCATATATGTCGGTATATGTTTGACAATACCCTTGTTCAGTACCAACACTTCGGTGCGAAAACGCGTCGGTGTTGGAAGAAAGAAATAACGTATAAGTTTATCCTTTCATGGACAAGGGTATTGTCACGTTGCCGAAACAAAGAGAGCTTGAAGAGAGCCTGGAACTAAGGAACGGAGACCCGTACTTGTGAAAGAGCCGAAATCAGCGCTGGCTTTATCCAGCTCTATCCAACACTCCATTTTCTGGGGAAGTTAAGAGTCGAGGACAGACCAGCCATTGATGAGAAAGGCCAGGTCATAATATAGCCGAGGTGATCAGCAAAACCACGCATTGTGAAGTTGTGAACATACCAGCCACGAGAAAAATAATGAGTTTAAAGCAAGTCATTCATTGCCAAAGCCTCTAGACCAGGGCCGCTCGTCCTCCCAACGCCTATGATACAGATTGGAGAATTAATCTCCCGAGACGCATGACCGTTTTCGCCCGGAGTGTGCATTCTTACAACTCCTCGTCCTCGACCTCCATGTGGTCACCGTTTGCCTGACCATTCGACGTCACATCTTTCTTAGGCATCGTCGCCTCCTTGTCAATCATCTGTCTCGATACGGACACGATGTTGTCTTCGATGAGTTGCTGGCCGACGTCCTCCAAGTGCTTCTTGGGATCAAGCTTGCCAACGTATCGGGTCTTGAGCTGGTCCTTCGTCAACTCCGTCTCCTCCTTGACTCTCTTCTCGTAGCCTTCAGCCAGCGAAACTAATCGCTGGAATCGTTCCTTGTTTTGGCAACCTTGGTGTCTGAAGTCCTCCATCGTGAGCGCTTCGGTCCATACGTGCTTATGTAGATTCATGAGCATGTTCTCCTCCAGAGCCGTCTTCCGGTAGTTGATTCCGATCGAGTAGTAGTGGCGGTTCAGGCCGTGGATCAGTGCCTGTATGGAGGGCTTGTTCAGATGACCCAAGTTCGAAGTGCTTTGCCTAGGTTCCTGGCCCAGCATCAAGGACTGTGGGTTGATGAGACGGAAGGCGTCAATGACAACCTTTCCCTTCACAGACTGTATAGGATCCACGACAACAGCAACGGCACGGGGCGTCAGCTGCTCGAAGGACTGTTGGGTGTTGATATCGACAGAAGAGAGCCAGCAACCGAAACCAGGGTGAGAATGATACCAGCCGACCACGGACTCGGGCCTTTCGAAGTTCACAGTCAGCAAAGGCATCCGCGGGAGGATTTGTCGCTCCGTCATCCCCGACTTACCTTCCTGTTTGTGTTAACATGTCCATCATCTTCTGCTGGAATACCGGGTCGACAGCCTCGACACTGACGCCGGTACCGCTCTGTGGCATAGCGAATACATCGACGACGCGTACGGTGAAATCGTCGACGAACTCTCCCAACATAAGACCCATGACCTCCATAGGTACACCAGCTCGGCCGTGTCGCAGCATCTTCAGCAAGGCGAGGGAAGAGATGTAGACGGTTTCCGAGTTGTCGATGAGGTTTTGGTTATCCTAATTCACACACACGAATATGTCAGAGAACCCATGATGCGCCGAGATGCGATAACCTCATCTGAAAAGCCGCTTACCGACCCGGGAGCGGCTCCAAGGCCTCCCATGCCGCTGGCACCGGCAAGCATTCGATTCAGCCGGTCCATGTTGGTATTGGTAGAAGCGATTAGGTATCGGTTCCCGAATCTGTCGTCACGATGGTATACAAAATCCTAGGAGACGGGACGCTAGCCGTAAATACTCCCGGTGAGCTAGAAGATGAGGCAGGTGGCGACGGAAGAAGAATGTCCTAAAATCGGAAGCGAGGAGCTTGGGTTGAGCTTTGCGAGATGGCAGCTCCAACCAAACATCAAATGGGATCCACGGAATATGTTGACGAAGCGCAGCTCTGCCTGCCCGCTAAGGCAAGGCGAATGATTACGGAGCAAGTACCTATGTACCCCTGCTATCTTAGCGCCACTTACACCAGGAAAGCTTGGGGCTATGTGGCGGGTGAGCGAGCTCTAGCCACAATTCACTAGCCCCATCCTTCTACTGACTACGATATACATCCAATAGACTAATTCCTATTCCTTTTAGTACACACCACTTAAGTTCATACTCCGTTCTTTGCAGCAGCTCGTTCTTCGATAACTTGTATTGTTTGCTTGAAAATACTTCTTGATGTCTATTTATTAGACCATGAAGCTGCTAGGTCATCCTCAATTACGAAAGAAAGCTATATGTGATGTACCTAACACCAGTGGGACTTCAATCTGCGCCCCGGTAACGGTCCTCAGAACCTCACCATCCATAATTCCGTGGACATAGCTGGCACCTGCAAACTCAAAGGATTGTTTTGTATAGTGACCCCAACCTCCTAGAGGTCCCGGAAACGTCGCATTCGGCTGGCCTGCGATTAAGGAATTGTTCTCTTCAATCAGCCTCATTGTTATGTTGTTGTAAGTGGGTTCGATGCTGATGAGTAGCAAGATTTCAAAATCCGCCCGCTCGATCCCAGCTCGATAGCAGAGGAGTGCATAGACTTCATCCCGGGGGTCGGTCGCTTGACACGCACGTACATGGGTGAGAAGCTTATCGAGGTTCTGCGGACGAAATCTCCCATTCGCTCGCAGTGATGTGATTTCGTATACCTTCCTTATGAATCGCCGCAGGACCCTGCCCTCATCGTCCGGTAACGTGGAGAGCTCAATTTCGCAGCAGTGTGTTGCGTGCATATTCAGCCAGTACCCTGCATCCTCTAGTAGAGCGAAGGGCATCATGAGGTGCATAGAACGATTCAAAGGTTTTAAGTGATACAGGCTTCCTGAATGGTCCATATCCGGTTCCGCCAGGCGCTGTCGACCAACGCGCAAGGACCTTGAGCCCTACCTGGAACATAGTGGTTATTGCGAAAATTTCTGAATCTGGGGGATCCAGCTCCTCAAAACGGCAACGTCGTCGGGTGGATGTGTGCTCCTTCGTCGTACATATCGCAAAGGATATAGAGGAAAGCAAGGCCGGCCAAAATGCTCTATCTCCATACTACTCGGTCCCTCCAAGCGACTCTGAGATGCTCAGGCCGCCGACAGGATTCGTGAGCTGCAAACAGGCGTCCAAAACTCCAGCATCAGAAGGGCCCGTATTCCCCACCCTCTTCAAGAGTTCCATTGCCGTGATATGGGTCCCCTGAGGATTGACGACCCGGTCATCAACCGGTGTTCCTAGTCAGTATAGAACATGCTCGGCGTTCCAACATTTCTGGGTCCATGAGCCCGACTTGGTGTTTCCCGCTCCAGGAAACCGGCTCGATTGATGCAAATCGCATCGGGCCACAGCACGCGCTCCGTATTGGTTTCCCAACGAAACGAAGGGCCGCGTACAGATTGGCAGTCACCAAGATTTCATTCACATCCAGCGTGATGGGGCCGGGGATTGACTTTCCCCCTTTCCCCAAATACGTAAGACAATGATTCGTATCCGGCGGATCATCCAGAGAGCATGACACCAGCGTGCAGACGATGGGATCCGAGAGTCGACCTGGAAAGAGGAAGATGAGCGGAATCTGCCGGCATGACTGATCTAGGAACGGATAATGATGAACATCTCCTGGCCTGTTCGATCCGCTGTCATGACATGGCGTGGCTAGGTCACTTGAATAAAGCTCGGACCCCGCGGAGGGTGACTGATGAGGTGCTTCAGCCGAGCAGTGGCAGGTTAGGCAGGAGGTTTGACTGAGTCTAGACCTCCACAGCTACAGGTTGCTAGGTATATTTGATCAACCAGCCCTGGCACGCAGCCGCACACTCGTGGGTCTTGTTACCGCAAGCCGAGACTGAATAGGTCAGCGGGAGAGTTAATCGCCTCAACATCAGTTCAAAGCTCGGGGCTGGAGTGAAAGGATGTAGAGGTAGAAGATACATAGCCCTAGATGCGTTGCTCAAGAGGGGAGATTATGATACCATGCCAGCCATGAGACCCGATATAGAGTATTTACCCCATTGCCCGTGGTACTGTGCGCACATCCCGATACCAGCGAAAAATTAGCGCACAATACAAAGTGACGCCTTAGCTACCTAGGTAGTCAACTTCGCTTGCGATGTTAAATTACAGCCATGGTTCAAAATTCTTGAAATGGCTTAATTTACATGCCGCTATTCCATTTGGTATTGCTTCGACGCAGATATATTGCCTCCCTAAGTCATCTCGAAGTTGACGGCTGGACGAGACAAAGTTATAACAGCATTTGACTGTACGCTAGCTGTATCTCCTGAGGGATATATTTGTGTGTGCCCCTTCAGAACGGGTCTATTTACTGTCGGCATCCAGGTGAACTTCCTTCTATCTGGCATTGTATCGCTACGGGCCACGATCTGTACATGGAACTTTGGGCGGGTTAATCCGGCACAAGAGCGAAGGGGCCTTCTTTGCCATGGACCCATCTCTAGCTTGGCTAACAAGAAGATACCTCGCTCATTTGCGTCTGGCAGCCGGACCTCCCAACCCCCCCGGGTGAATTACGTATATAACACGTCGCTTTGGATCTCTCGTCACGTCCCAGGGCCTTCCGCGCGTTATGCATTTGTGTAGGACTTTTGCACTATTAGGGACTAATCCCCCTGACCTGCCGAGGCCTTTCCCGCTAGACGCCACTGCGGTGCCAGGAGTTTGGCGAGCAACGGCCAGCCCAGTTCGACGAGCCGGTAACTGATACTCTCGGGCCAGAACCCGACAGAGTCCGCAACGCCACTGACCAAGACGAGAGCCACGCGCCTTTTGGCCTTATGCTACATCGGTGTCTTTTCATGTATGGTATAACGAGTTCGGTGTCGCTTGCAACCCTATCCTGAAAACGTCCACAACGGAGTAGGGGTCTGATGTTTCCTTACCGGCCGCCTGGAAGTCGCCACAAGGAGCTTCAGTGCTCTCTGGGAGAGGCGATGCAGCGATTTGGCTATTGATTTTGACAGCCACGCTCGTCACTTACTTGCCACACACAGGACTTCAGAGACGCGGAAGGAGCCAAGGCTGCTGGAAGGCGCACGGTGCCGCTTGTCATTAGGGGTCTCCCGGCGAGGATACTGGTGGCCTTCATGGCTTCGCTATGGACAATAGTCACCTGCGTCTTCTGGGGGCATGGCCAGGAGGAGGCTTGCCATTTGCCGCTGGGCTGATTATGGTAGGAAATTTGTTTCTGAGGCGGCACAGGATAGGAGATATACACGTTATTCACAGATTGGCTACAGGCGTTGGATGCCGTACCCATTTTAAAGAGCAACCTGTCATCTAGGTTTAGAAAAGGGGTTTTCTCTCTCGGAGCCTATCCCTTATAGTCCCTTGTTGTATTCCGCAGATCTAGACGGGTCAGTTAGATCATGGGTGCTAATACATTCCAACGGAAAATGGTCTCATACTCTCAGTGGCTATTACACAGGTATGACATATACGGTGTTTTAGCTTGGATTGAGAGCGAAGCCAAGAAGTCTAACAACTGAATTGGGACAGGCGATTCGGTCCTGATCAGTACGGAACAAGTCGAATTGTCACGATTGGGGTCCGGGTCGGTCAGGTAATGAAGGCAACGCAGCAATGTATTACGGTGTTGAAACGTCAGATGCTAGTTGAACTGCTTGGGTTGCGCCCAACGAAAATGGACCTCTAGATATATATGTGCGGCTCGGACTAACTGACCACGCGAGCCTATATGCTAAGTCCCTGCACCCTACACCGTTCACAACCCCCGTGTCCACAATTTTATCCCTCCATAACAATTCAGAACGTCCCTCTCCGGGAACCCCGGGCATACAGAATGTATAAGTACTCAAGAAGCGACCCGAACGTCCTTCGTCCACGTGTTCCTTCCGTTAGAATCAAAATGCCTCCGCGATTTTTCCCAACGAATCCGTAAGTCTGGGTTCACGAGCATATCTCGACGACTCCGATAATCTCGTAAGGACGGGTAAATCTTGCTAGCCTCTCGCCCCATTCCTAGAGCGCCGCTGCAGTTCCCGTCGGCTATTGGCCGCCAAGCGAGCCACGCAGCTTTCAGCTTCAGCTGCGCCCACCGTGCAGAATGGCCCCCTCGTCGTTCTCTCCGCATCCCTCGGCATTTCAGCCCAACCTGTGCCTAAATGCTTCCAACTTATCGCTCCTCAGTATCTCGAGTGCTCCTTTCGTTGCCCCCTGCTTCGTCCACAAACCCACGCAGTCGAGTATACTGCCACGCTCTGTCTTCCCCGCGGCTCCGAAAGTTGCCAAGCACGCCTTTCTGCTCCCCACTCGATCCTCTCCATATCCCAGATCGTCTATAAGACCTCGCGATGCGCCTCATCAACGTCAAGACTAAAAAGCTGGAGGAGTTTCTTGGTCATGAAACTCCTCCTTACGCTATACTGTCGCATACTTGGGGGAACGACCGTGAGGAGCTTAATTTCCGTAATGTTGAAGAGGGAGAAATCGATAAACCCGGCGTCGGGTCGATCAAGTTTCGGGGATGCTGTGGACAAGCCGAGAAGGATGGCCTCGGATACGTTTGGATTGACACCTGCTGCATTAACAAGGATAGCTCCCGGGAACTTGAGGAGGCTATTAACTCTATGTTTCGATGGTATGAGCGTGCTTCTGTTTGCTATGCCTACTTATCCGACGTTCCCGACGACAATCCCCGGAGGCATAAGTTCCGGACAAGTCGGTGGTTCGAGAGAGGATGGACATTGCAAGAGCTTCTTGCACCCAAGCATGTACGGTTCTACAATTCGGAGTGGCGCTACCTAGGGACCAAGGCAAGGCTGTGTAGCATTGTCGAGAAAACCACTGGTGTACCCCGTCCATTCCTGCAGGGCATCGCCGAGCTGCGTACCGCGAGCGTTGCGCAGCGTATGTCATGGGCTGCCCAAAGACATACCAAAAGGGAGGAAGATCTTGCATATTGTCTTCTTGGAATCTTCGATGTGTCGATGGGGATGCGATATGGAGAGGGTGGCGATAAGGCTTTCTTCCGGCTGCAGGAAGAGATTATGAAGACAACGAGAGATGATTCTATCCTGGCGTGGGGCCTTGGCGTGAAAGAACCATTCACCAGTAACTCGGCCCAAGTCACAGTTGGGAGAATTTTGGCGGCCGCCCCATCCGACTTTGCAAATTCCGGGCAGATTGTTTCCCGAGAGGGATCCTCTACGTTTTTACACTCACTCGACATTTCTGGTGGTAGACTTCGAATCTGCCTGTCGCTGCTTACCACTTCTGCTAGCAACGCAATTGGACTGCTTCAGTGCGGGCCCGAGCACGACACACAACAAGTAGTTGGGATTCCTCTTGCCAAGATGACGTCGGGGTCGTCCGACGAGTATGTCAGACCAAGGGGATGGCATTCAGTGCTGCAACCGATAACTGCCTCTAGCGCTTCGCCCAAGCCCATCCACATCATGATCGACAGCGAGAGAAAGAAATCCATGGAGGTGAATGAACAGTACTGGTCTTACGATGATGATGGATTTGCCGAAGTCAACCTAGATTTGGTTGATGTGGCGCCTCGGTCTTGCTGGGATAAAGAGAGGGCCCTAATCACGTCGACAATTGAACCGAATGATACTACGCATCAAATCTTAGCTCGATTCCGTCACAGTGAGGAAGGATCTCGGGATTTCGTGATAGTGCTCAAATTTAAACAGCAGGGTGCTTATACCGAGGCTGAATACTGCGTCATGGTATGTTGCAGAAACATTTCGCTGGAGGAGCTGGCTGGAAAGCTTCAATATGTGATGCAGAAAGCATCGGGGAAGAGAAGTGCTAGCAATGAATTGCTTCACCTGCATGTGACACTGAAACGTGTTCTACAGCCGCCGATGTTTATCATCAGGCCAGAAGCAATGCCTCATCCACCAGATATCACTATCGATGCAACTGTAGAGTTGCAGAAGTTGGATTTAACGCTGGAGCTTGTAAGATTACTCGAAGAAAATGGGCAAAATAACGCAAAAAAGGACGAGTTAAGCCAGAGAGCAAACGGAAAAAGGAATCGCTTGGAGCAGATCAAGAGAGAGCGTGAGATGGTAGAGGATGAATTAAGAAAGCTTGAAGAAAGGAGGAAAAAGTTGGTTGAGGAAGAAGGTAATGTGGCCGAAGAGATACGCCATTTAAGTGAAAGGCAGGCAGAGGTTAGGGAAAGACAAGAGCATGCGTCTAAACGATGGTTAGATGCACGGAAGCAGTGGGGCGAGCTCTGGCATGTTGAATGCGGCGAAGATGGTTACGAGTTAGGAAAAATGGATGGCGAGACGCCGCTGCAATGGGCCGCTAAGGGGGGCCACGAGGCCGTCGTGCAGCAGCTGCTCGAGACGGGTGCCGACGTTCATGCTAGGGATAGAGACGGCCGTACGGCATTATCGTATGCCGCCGAAAGAGGGCACGAGGCCGTTGTGCAGCTGCTGCTTAGAAACGGCCAGATGTCGTTTCGATGGGCCGTTGAAACAGGCGATGTCGAAGTGGTTAAATTGCTTCTTAACAGAGGTGCCGACGTGGCGATTGCAAATAAGGACGGATGGACGCCGTTAATTGCGGCTTCAAGTAAGGGACATATCGATATGGTTCGGCTACTTCTCGCTACCAACGGAGTTAATACCAACTTAAGGGATAATAAGTCTGGCCAAACGCCGCTTAATTGGGCTGCCGCAAACGGTTATGAAACCGTCGTCCAGCTATTACTCGATACAAACAAGGTGGACATTAACTCGAGGGACAATAACAGCCGGACGCCGTTACAATGGGCTGTTGAAAGGGGTTACGAAACTATCGTGCGGTTACTACTTAAGAAAGGTGCCGCAACGTACGCCCACCGGCAGACGCTCGAGGGGCACGGCGATAGCGTTTGCGGCGTCGCCTTCTCGCCGGACGGTAAAACGTTCGCGTCGGCTTCGCACGACAAAACGATCCGGCTTTGGGACGCGGCCAGCGGCGCGTACCGGCAGACGCTCGAGGGGCACGGCAATAGCGTTTACGGCGTCGCCTTCTCGCCGGACGGTAAAACGCTCGCGTCGGTTTCGCATGATAAAACGGTCCGGCTCTGGGACGCGGCCAGCGGCGCGCACCGGCAGACGCTCGAAGGGCACGGCGATTGGGTCTGCGGCGTCGCCTTCTCGCCGGACGGCAGGACGATCGCGTCTGCTTCGCACGATGAGACGGTCCGGCTCTGGGACGCGGCCAGCGGCGCGTACCGGCAGACGCTTAAGGGGCACAGCGAGTGCGTTATCGGCGTCGCCTTCTCGCCGGACAGCAAGACGCTCGCGTCGGCTTCGCACGACAAAACGGTCCGGCTTTGGGACGCGGCCAGCGGCGCGCACCGGCAGACGCTCGAGGGGTACCGCCAGTACGTTTACGGCATCGCCTTCTCGCCGGACGGTAGGACGCTTACGTCGGCTTCGGCTGACAAGACGGTCCGGCTCTGGGACGCGGCCAGCGGCGCGCACTGGCAGACGCTCGAGGGGTACGGCGACTGCATTAACGGCATCGCCTTCTCGCCGGACGGCAGAACGTTCGCGTCGGCTTCGACCGGCAAGACGGTCCGGCTTTGGGACGTAGCTACTAGCAATATTTAAAAGATGGACTATAGTGTGGGTGACCCACCTTTGGAGTGCACCCACCTTTGGAGAACGAATTTTCCCCACTAGCGAATGTAAACCTTCTTTATCAATATACTGCAACTTAACAACAATTGAAGCAATTCTGAAGCAATTTGTATCAGATCTTGAGAATGGGCCCTAACGATGAATACCTTATTGCTAAGTCACTTGAGAAAGTGAAGGGGGGCGCCAGGGTTGAAGATGCAGCTGACGCTTGGGGTACCTTTGCCATAACGGTCCGGAGACGCCGGGACGGCGGTCTCACCATACAGGAAGCCCTTAAACCTTATTAACGCCTTTCAAAAGATGATAAGGAGTTCGTAACGGAGTGGATATGCGAAAAAGAAGATGCAGGACGAGCTCCTAACAAGGCTTAGGTCCGTCGCTTTGCTAAAATCGTCCTCCAGAACCATGGGGACGAAAAACCCCTAGGGAAACATTAGGTTGATGGTTTCATATGTCATGAACCAACCAGTGCAGGACTTGGAAATGGTCACGCTAGGACCGAAACAGGACTCAAGTGGGTCAGTCACGAAAACGTACATGTATCTAAACGAAAAGATCCGAACTGCTCCGTCGGATCATATAAGATCGAAATATATTTAAACAAAAGAATCCGAACTATTCCGTCGGATTACATAAAATTAAGGAAAAGATATATATATTTATTTAAATACGTAATTAAATAACGATAATTTATAATATAATTTCGTTACTTAAGATATTTTTGATATTACGAAACGTAATTAAGTTATCTTATTACTTAATTTCTTATAATATTTTGCTAATATAAACCCGACGATTTAAGTTTAATAATTAGTTAATTAATTTAATCGTTATATGTTGTAAAATTTTATTTAATAATACTGTTAAATTTTAAGCAATATTTAGTCCTATCGAAATGTCGATTAGCGATTTAAGACTTATTTTTTAATAGTTTTAAATTCGCATTTAAGAATTTAAAGGAGAAAATTAACAATTAAGTTAACGAATTAAAACAACTTTAGTTACATTAATTATCGTCCTTTAGATAAAACTTAAAAGGCCGGAATTTTATAATAATAAAGGAAATTTATAAATGTTTTTTACTTAAATACGTTTTTATTTACTTTTTTTTAAGTTTTAGCGATATTTTTAAGTCGATTTTTATTATTAGAACATATTTTACGGGAAACGCAATTAATTAATTCGAATTTATTATACGAAATTACTTGGGAGACGTAAAAAGCGAACGAAAAAATTTTATTAACGAAATTCTTTTTATATATAATAATGTCAAATATGTTGAGATCAGAGTGAGAGGAACAATACGGGTATGTGAGGAACCAGTCTGAAACTTGCCCTTCTTCCCTTAGGGGGGGATGAGCAGCTACCTATAAGGGCGGCTACCCCGCAGAGACATCGTAGCGATTGCGTAGTGATGAAACCTAGCGTGTTTGGCGCCCTCTCTATGACGCGCACCTCCATCCCTATCCCCTTAGCCCCTGACAAATAATTTCGAAAATAAATTTTTCTTTAATTTCGGCAACTTAAACGAAAAAAAGTTTTCCGTTTAAAAAATTCTTAACCTTAAATAAAAAAGATTAGTATTTAAGTATGTAATTAACTTTAAACTTTTAGTTATTAAAATTAGTTAAGGAAATAAAGAAAAAAATATTTTAATTAATATTTTTTATAAGACATTTAAAGATAACGTTAAAAACAAAATAATCCGAATTAAACGAATAATTACTTTCGATAAATATATTAAAGAAGTTATTAAAATCGATAATTAATAATTTAAACGACAATAAAAACGACGAAAACGTATTACTCCCAGGTCGGGTATTTAGAGCAATAAGAAATCCCGATATATAGCAAATATTAATACTCCTAGAAAAAGTAATAGCTCGTTTGAAACAGAACTAGAATTTATAAAAATTAGAATTATCCGATAGTTAAATAACCGATAAATCAAATGTTAAAACTGCGGCAAAATTGGTCATAAGGTACCGTAATATAGATTACTTAAAAAATTTTGACAAATTAAGCCGTAAATTTTAATATTTATTAAATAACCGTCTAGTAATAATAAAGGAAAAATTTTTGTTATAATATAAAAAAAAAAGCTTTGCGAGATCTTTTAATTAAGAAATATAATAAGAGTAAAAAGAAATTAAAAAGCTTTCATAAGCCGGAATACGATAATACCTTAAATAACCGCAACCTATATAAATAATTTCGCGAATATAATAAAAAGAATTAACGACGATTATCTTAAATTATAAAAAAATAGTTGTAAAAATACCAAATATGAACGAAAGATATTTGTTCTAGTACTTTAGATAAATATGGGCGAAGATATGTTTTCTAGTACCGACAATAGCAATACCTAAATTATAAGATATGGAAACGTTTTATTTATAAACGTATTATACGAATAGCTAGAAAAAGGTTCGACTTTGTTAACTAAACCGGTTAATATGAGTAAAACAAATAGTAATATCGGTATTTACGTATTATTAGTTCTTAAAAAGATATTAACTAAAAAGTAACCTTATATAGTTAGTTACTGTTACGGCTGCACCTTAGCCATAGCACCACCAGGGCAAAAGATCAGTAGAATGATCGCAATTCTTGGCAATCATTCTTGGTGCTACAGCTGTATATGTATTGGAGCTGTCTACGGTGGTCAAGGCCGTGACAGTTACCAGGAAGATAATGCCCGTAAAAAAACCGTTTTTATTATTTTAAATAGCACGATTATTAAATAAATAAAAAACTAATATAGAAAACAATTACGAAATATTGCTAACAAGTTATTATTAAATTATAAATGCAAATAGTATATATTATAAACCTTAAATAACGATAAATATTTAAGGATGATATAAAATAATAGTTTACTTTAAGGGATATTATAACGGAATACGTTAATAAGAAATTATTCGAAATATAAAATAATTAATTTAAAAATGTTAAAATTTAAATATAACGATAACGTAATTATATGTAACAACTTAAATAATAAATTAGGTAATTACAAAAAGATATAGAACTATAATAGAGATATATATAATAATTACGACAAAAAATTAATTAATTATAAGAATAAAAACGAAACCTAAAAGATAAAAGCCGTTTATAAAAAAGCTGCAGGATAATTAAACCTAGAGAAATTAATAAATGCTTTTCAGAAAAGTTTTAGCAGTAATAAAAAATAACAATAATCCTATTATTTTACGAATACCGCCGAAAAATAATTATTTCTTTATAATAACAGAAAAATTATACGCGAAATTAATTACCTTAATACTTTTATTTAAAGAAAGTATATAATAATTAATTTCAATATCGTACGATTAAAGAATTATAACATAATTTTAGGAAAAGTATGGTTATATTAGTATAATCTTTTAATCGATTAAGAAATTAGTTAAATAAAGTTTTTTTTATAACTTAACGATAAATATTAAGAAGAAAAATAAAGATTTTAATACTTAATTGAAAATAATAATAAATACTAGTATAAAATATGATAAATACCTTATTATTTATAGAAATACGATATAAAAAAGAAAACGGGTACCATAAACGAATACAACATATTATTATTATTATTAGAGCAAAGTTATAGTAATTAAATAACGATTTATAATAACTAACTTAAAAGTTAAAAGAATTAATTAATATATTACCGTAATATTACAAATATAAGGGTTTTTTTTTAAAAAAAATTTCGAAACAAAATTACCGGAATTTAACGAATAAAATTATGAAATTATTTTAAAAAAGGAAGCATTAATTAAGTTTTACCTTATGTATAATCTTAATAAAGCGGAATGATACGTACTTAGAGAATATTTGGAAAAACGATTTAAAAAAGGATAGATTCGATTATTAAAATTATTAACCGGTTACCTTATATTCTTCGTATTTTAAAAAAGTAGGAAATTACGATTTATTATAAATTATCGATAGCTTAATAATTTTATTATTAAAAATCGAATATTATTACGATTTATTAACGAAATAAAAATTGTTTTTACGAAATTTAATAATTTATTATTTTTAACCTTTAAAATAAATATAATTTAATTCGAATTAAATACGGTTTTTATAAATACTTCGTTACCTTTTTAGGATTTACCAACGTACCTGTTATTTTTTAACGTATGGTAAATTACGTTCTTAAGGAATATTTTAATATTTTTATAGTATGTTACTTTAACGATATTCTTATTTTTTTTAAAAACTAAAAAATAATACGAACAATACGTTCATAAGGTGTTATAATTACTTTAAAATATTAATTTATTAATTAACGCGGAAAAAAGCTAGTTCTATACGTAAAAAATTAAATACTTAAACTATATTATTACTTTTGGATATATTAAAATAAACTTTAAAAAAATCGTTATAATACGAAATTAGGCGTAACCTATTACAGCTAAAAAAGTATAAGCTTTTTTTGGATTCGCTAATTAGTATCGAAAATTTATTAAGAACTTTAGCCGGATAGCAATACCTTTAAATAAACTTATTCGAATTTTTTTTTTAATAAATACTAAAAATGGAAAAAGTTTTTTAACAACTTAAAAAAATAATTACTAATTAGCTAATATTAATCATATACGATGTAAATCGCTTAATTAAACTAAAAACCGACGCATTAAATTATATTTTAGACGTAATAATCGAATAACGAAATAACTAAAAAGTGCTGTAATTTTTTTTTTTTTTTTATAAATTACAAAAACCGGAATTACGTTACGTTATTCCCGAAAATGTTTCTTAAACCATTATTAAAACGTTTCGCAAATTTAAACACTTCCTTAAAAATAATTAATTTTAAGTTAAGATTTATATAAATCATAAAAATTTTATCTAATTTATTATAAGCAGAAAACTTATAACGTGATAATTACGTTATGCCGAAAAATTAACGAAATACGATTTTATTATTATTTATCGTAAAGGCTTAAAACACGGAAAAACCGATACCTTTAACAAATAACTAGACTTCGAAAAAAAACCGTTAAAATTAATTATACGGTTTTTAACATTACTATCGAAAAATATTTACGCTTACGATAAATTACGACGATATAAGTAATATCTTAAAATATATACCAGAAAATTAAAACATCTAACAATAACCTACTTAAAAAATTAAATAAATTAAAGGTCTTAAAAAATATCAAAAAAATTTAATATGAAAAATATATAAATATTAATTATATAAATACTTAAAAATTTACAAAACCTTAAAACGCCTTTAACGTATATACGACTTTCTTAAAATAAAAAAAGTAATATAAAAAATTAAATACTAATACAATATTTGCGCTAAGGTAAAAATATAACGATACAAACCTTATAGAAAATTATAACCTTTACTAATCGCAAAACAACTATAAAACTTTATTACAATAAACTTTATTACTAAATTTTCTTTTATCAAAAAGCCTAACTATAAATATATATTTATAACGGCTAGGCTAATTAACCAACTATTAAACCTAAGTCGACGGGTTTATATTAGCAGAGCACTATAAGAAACTGAATAATAAAGAAACTGAATAATAAAGTAACTTAGTTAAGTTTCGTAATACCAAAGGTGTTTTGGGTAACAAAGTTATATTGCAAGTTATTGTTATTTAACTATGTCGTAACGAATGTATATATATTTTTCTAGCTTATTGGATTACTTTAAACGATTTAGTAATCCGGTTTACTAGATTATTTTAAACGAGTTAGTAATCCGTTACGTAATTTAACTTATTTGGGTTTTGTTTCAGTTTATTAAGACCGTTTCCGAGATTTTTTTTTTGTTAAAACGTAATACGATTTCTCTTTTCTACAAATTTTATTTTTAAGATTTCTTTTTTTGGTAAGTATTTTATATATTTTTTACTATATTTTTTGTATGTCCAAACGTTGGTTTTTTAAAACCGTTTAGCGTATCGCCTTGGTTAATTTGATTAACGTAGAAGGTTTTGACGCGATATTTTATTTTTTTATTTTGTACGGTATTTTCCGTGTAAAATATTAGCGAATGTTTTACGTTATTAAAAGTACGTCCGACGTAATTATTTTTGTGATAGTACCGGTATTTTTATTATTATAATTAATCGTTACGTAGCGGAAGTACGGCGTTTGAAAGAAAAAAAGTTAACTATTAAAAAGGTTTTGGCCGAATTTTTAAAGCGTTTTTTTCGTATTTATCGATAACGTTAATATTATTAATCCAAAAGTGTTAAATTTGTTAACCGCGTTTTATAGTTATTCGATAAGTAAGATAACGAATTTTCTTTTATGGTAATTATTTAGGTTTTAGGCGGTTTGGATATAATCGATTAAAATTCCGTAAGTTAAGAGTTATTAATAAATATAAATTAGAACGTTATTTTCGGTAATTCCGTTATAATCGGTAAAAGTTTTTTAGTGAGCGTTAAACGTTCGTAAGATTTTTTACGAGTTTTTACGTATTTTCAGAATTTGGGTAGTTTTTTTATTTAATTAGGTGATAAGTAAGTTTATTGATTTTTCGTATATCTAGGATATTTTTTGTTTTATATACCTATTTATTTTTTTATTTTCGTTTTATTTTGTTCGGTATGTATTTTAATAGTATCCGCTATTAATTCGAATAAGGATATATAAAAAACTGGATAAAGTTTAACTTTTGGCGGGAGTTTTAATTAATAATTATTTTCTAAGATTTTTTTGATAATTTTATATAGGCCGATATATTTAAAACCGAGTTTTTGGTTTAGGCGTTTTATTTGGATATTTTTAATAGTTAGATAAAATTTTTTTTGAAAAAGTTAATTCTTTTAGTTATTTCTGGTTGTAGTATTTTTTTTTATTTAGTTACGTACGAATTTAAATTTTACTTTTATTTCCTGGTGTAGTTATTTAAGTTGTTCCGATATAAGGATTATTTTAATATTAAGTGGTTTTTTTTAATTTTCTTTTGTAAATTTTTGGAGTTAAACCGAAGTTATTAGTAAATGGAGTTATTTTGATATTATCGTAATAATTAATGTTGTAGGTTATTTAAGTTATTAATAATTTTTTAATTTAGTTATTTTATTCGTAATTAATATAGTATCGTAAGTAAGTTTCGAATATTTAGTTTTATCGTTTTATTTAGTTATCCGTTTAAGGTCGAAATATATTAGATAATTTGTGATTTAGGCCGATTTATATTATTAGATTTTGCCAAAACTTAAAAGTAAACGTAATTTTTTTATTTGAAATAATTTCGTATGATAATCTGTATATACTAAAGATATTTTAAACAAAGATATATGTTATTTGTTTAATATTTGTATTTTTATTATAAGGTAAAAAATAAGAAAACTTTATAAATCGATTAATAATTATAAAAATGCTGTTATAATATATGTCCGTAATAGGGTTTTTTGATAAAAAAAGTTTAGTGATAAAATTTCTCGTAATAGAATTTTATAGTCGTTTTACGATTAGTAAGGGTTGTAATTTTTTATAAGGTTTATATCGTCGTACTTTTATTCTGGCGTAAACGTTATATTAACGTTTAATTTTTTGTATTATGTTTTTTATTTCTAAAAAATTATATATATGTTAAAGACGTTTTAGGATTTTATAGATCTCTGGATATTTATGTAATAGATGTTCGTATACTTTGCGCATTAAATTTTTTTTAAAATTTTTTTAGGATTTGTAATTTATTTAATTTTTTAGGTAAGTTATCGTTATATATTTTAATTTTTTAGTATATATTTTAAAATATTGCCTATATCGTCATAACTTTTCGTAAGCGTAAGTATTTTATATTAATGATATTAAAAATTATATAATTAATTTTGATTATTTTTTTCTCGAAATTTGGTTCTTTATTAAGGGCGTTAATTTTGTTATTTTCTAAACTTTTTTTATGTATGATAACGAAATCGTATTTCGTTAGCTTTTTTACGTTACGAAGTTATTATATTATAAGTTTTTTAGTTATAGTAAATCGGGTAAGATTTTTATAATTCGTATAAACTTTAACCTAATATTAATTAGCTTTAAGAAAATACTTAAATTCGTGAAATGCTTTAACAATAACCAAAATTTTTTAGTTAAAGATAATATAACGTAATTTGGGTTTTTGTAATTTGTAAAAAAAAAAGTAATAAAATGTAGTATATTTTAATTATATCGTTATCCGATTATTACGCCTAAAGTATAATTTAACGCGTTGGTTTTTAATTTTATTAGACGATTAGGATCATATATAATTAATTTATTAAAAGGTTTTTCCTATTTTTAGCATTTATTGAAATTTTTTTTCCGCGTAAGTTTGTTTAAGGGTATTATTATTTAGTTAAAATTTTTGATAAATTTTCGATAATAATTAGCGAATGTAAAGAAAGTTTATACTTTTTTTAATTATGATAGACGTTACTTAATTTCGTATTACGGCGACTTTTTTAAGGTTTATTATGATATGTTCGGAAATGATGATATAATTTAAATATTTAATTTTTTATATATAAAATTAGCTTTTTTTTACGTTAATTAATAAGTTAGCGTTTTGTAATAATTGTAGTATTTTATGGATATATTTTTCGTATTATATTTTAGTTTTTAAGAAAATAAGAATACTATTAAGGTAATATATTATAAAAATATCGAGATATTTTTTAAGGATATAATTAATTATGCGTTAAAATATAACGGGTACGTTGGTAAGTTTTATAAGGGTAATAAGATATTCATAAAGGCTATATTTTATCCGAAACGTTATTTTTTATTCGTAGTTTTTTTTTAATCCGAATTAAATTATATTTATCTTTAAAATTAAAAGTAGTAAATTATTATGTTTCGTAAAAACGGTTTTTTGTTTTGTTAATTAGTAATAGCGGTATTCGATTTTAAATAGTAATATTATTAAATTATTAATAATTTATAATTAATCGAAGTTTTCTATTATTTTTTTTTGGTACGAAAAATATAAGGTATCCGGTTGGTAATTTGGATAGTCGAATTTATCCTTTTTTAAGTCGGTCTTTTAGATATTTTCGGAATGCGTATAATTTTATCTTATTAACATTGTAAATAGGATAAAATTTGATTAATGTTGTTTTTTTTAGGATAATTTTATGATTTTATTTGTTATATTCCGGTAATTTCGTTTCGAACTTTTTTCTAAATAGTTACTTATATTTATGGTATTACAGTGATATATTAGTTAATTTTTTGAACTTTTGGATAAATTGTTATAAATCGTTATTTAATTATTATAGTTTTATTTTAATGGTAGTAATAATACGTCGTATTTTATTGTGATATTTATTTTTTATATCGTGTTTTTATAGGTAATAACGTTTTTGTCATGTTTTTATGCCGGTATTCGTTATTATTTTCAATCGAATATTAAAACTTTTATCGTTTTTTCCTTTGTTTATCGTTAGGTTATAAAGAGACTTTTATTTAGTTAATTTTCTAATTATTTAAGGGGTTATATTAGCATAATTATATTTTTCTTAATATTATTTCGTAATCTTTAGCGCTACGATATCGAAGTTAATTGTTATATATTTTCTTAGGATAAAAATATCGAAGTAATTAATTTCGTACGTAATTTTTCTATTATTATAAAGGAATAGTTACTTTTCGGCGGTATTTGTAATGTAAGGTTTTTTTATATTTTCATGGTAATTTAAGTCGGTTAATTACTTTAGGCGTAATATAGTTACTTTTTAAAGCTTCGTTGTTTATTATAGCGGTGTATTAGTGTATTTTAATTCGTATTCTTAAAGTAATGAGGTTATTATTATTCCTTATCATTGTTAAAGTTTTTTTTGGATGTATTTGTTAATTTTTTTAGGTTTTACCGTTTTACGGCTTTCTTATAAGCGGTTTTTCCTTTTTAGATTTTGTTTTTATATTTATGTTCGTTTAATTTCTTAGCGTAATTGTTGTATATATCACTATTATAATTCTATGTTTTTTTGTAGCTACTTAATTTATTTTCCGAATTGTTATATATAATTACGTTATCGTTATATTTGAATTTTAAGGTTTTTAAAATAATTATTTTGTATTTTAAATAATTTTTTACTGACATATTCGGTAATAGTATTTTTCAAGTTAAGATATTGTTTTATGTTATTTTTAAGTATTTGTTATTTGTTAGGATCGGTAATATGTGCGATTTGTATTTGTAGTTTAGTAATAATTTATTAATAGCATTTTATAATTATATTTCATATTAGTTTTTTTTCCATTTAATAATTATATTACTTGAAATGATAAAATAAGTTTTTTTGTAGGTATTGTTTTTCCGGAGGTTAGTTATATAAAATTGTTTTTTGATCGATTTTTTTGGAAATTAATAGTTCGTAAGTAATGGTATTATTGTTTATTTTGTTTGTTTCGACCGGTTTAGTTGGGGAAGTTAAATTTTTTTTCTAGTTCTTCGTGTAATACGTTTGTAAATAAAGCGTTTTTATATTTCGTAATTTGGATATTGTTATTGTCGGTACTGGAAAGCGTATTTTCGCCCGTATTTATTTGAAGTATTAGGATAAATATCTTCCGTTTATCCTTAGTATTTTTGTAGTTAATTTTTTATAGTTTAGAATAGTTGTTGTTGATTCTTTTATTATTATTTCCGTAAGACGGGCGGTATAAATTTTGTTTATTAGGGTTGTTTAAGGTGTTGTCGTATTCCTTATTTGGAGGGCCTCGAAAGGGGTTTTTTTTTTTCGTATTACAGCGAAAGCTTTTCCTCCGGTATTGTTTGGTGATTGCCCGGTAGGTACTAGGGTTTATAGTTTATTTTGTCGAGGTTTTTTTGGTAATTTGCATATAGGAGTTTTGTGGTTTATTTTATTACAGTTTTAGCATTCGATTTATTGATAGTTCCGTCGTTAAATATTTTCGAATTTTATGGGTTTAGGTTTACTTTTATGAAACGTGTTTTATCGTTAAGGGGTGTTATTGTTAGTATTATATTGCGGTTTGCTGTCGTTTTTTTTAGCGTTGCGAGTCCGTTATGTATATTATCGATTATCGATTTTTACAGTTATTGCAATGTAATCGGTTAAGTATTTCAGTTGATCCTTTTAAATAATTTTTTTAGATTTTTTTTAGGCCGTCGAAAAAATAGGTTATTAATGCTTTTTGTTTTTAATTAAGTTTTAAAAAGAGTTAGATTAATTCGTTGCCGTAATTAGAGGCGGATTTCTTTTGTTGTAATTGTTAAATTTTAATTTCCGTTTTTGTTTTTTTATTTATTATTTTAAAAGTTTTTAAAAAAATTTGTTCGACATTTTCGTAGTTGTTATAAACCTATATTATTTTCAGGCTTTGTTGTTTTAAAGGTATTGTAATTTTTTTTTATAACGGATTCGAATTAAATAGTAATATAATTTACGAGTCGTCCAGTAGTAAATTTATTTTGTAAAATCGGCGTAGTAAGGCGTATTAGGAAGTACCCAAAGTAAGATCGGTATTAGGTAAAAAACAATTATAATTTAATAAACGTTCTGTTAAAAAGTTTAAGTTTAGAAAGTTTTAATATTTTTCTAGGTTTTTTTGGTAGATATTATTTTAATTGATTAATTTATAGTAACGGGTTTTTTATTAGGTATTTATTATATTTGTTTTCATAAGGTTTAAGTAGTTTAAAATATTAAAGTAAATTCTGAATTATTTTGTTCGAATTGGCCGATGCGTTAATTTATAAAATTTAAACGTTAAATGATTTTTTCCTTAATTAAGGAAGGAAGTTATTTTTTATCTAAATTTATGTTATTATTTTTAGGTATTTCGTAAACGGGTTATTTGTTAGTAAATATATTATCGAAATATTCCTTAAAGTTTAACAGTATTACTAAATAAAAGTTTATAACATATAATGGCTAGGTTAATTAATTAATTATTAAACCTAAATCGACGGGTTTATATTAACAAAATAGTATAAAAAATTAAGCAATAAAGTAATTTAGTTACGTTTCGTAATATTAAAAGTATTTTAGATAACGAAATTATATTATAAGTTATTATTATTTAATTATATCGTAACGAATATATATATATTTTTACGATTTATTAGATCATTTTAAACGAGTTGATGATCCGCCTTACTGGATTACTTTAAACGAGTTGGTGATTTATTACGTAACTTGACCTATTTGGGTCCTGTTTCGGTCCACTGAGACCGTTTCCGAGACCTCCTTCTGTTAAGGCGTAACAATATTACGATAACATTTTCGTAATTATTAACCGATTTATAAAACTTTCTTATTTTTTACCCTATAACGAAAATACGAACGCCGAATAAATAACGTATATCTTTTTTAAAAATATCTTTAACATATACGAACTACTATACGAAATTATTTCGGACAAAAGTATAACATTTATCTTTAAATTCTAACAAAACCTAATAACGTAAACCAACTTAAATTATAAATTATCTAATACGTTTCGACCTTAAACGGATAGATAAATAAAATAATAAAACTAAACATTAAAAACATACCTTCGTTATTATATTAACTATGAACAAAATAATTAAGTCGAAAAATTACTAATAACTTAAATAGTTTACAACATTAAATGCCATAAAAGTATCAAAACGACCCCGTTTACAGCTAATTTCGGATTTATTTCAAAAATTTATAAAAAAATACAAAAAAAACCCACTTAGTATAAAAGCCATCCTAATATTAAAACAACTTAAACAATTATACTAAAAAAATAAAAACAAAGCTCAAATTCGTACAAAAATAAATAAAAAAACATTATAACCAAAAGCGGTTAAAAAACTAACTTTCTTACAAAAAATGGTTTATCTAACCACCAAAAATATCTAAACAAACCAGCCAAACCAAAAACTCGACTTTAAATACATCGGCCTGTACAAGGTTATTGAAAAGGTCTCGGAAAACAACTATTAATTAAAACTACCACTTAAAATCAACGTTCACCCAGTTTTTCATATATCTTTACTCGAATCAGCCGTAAACACTATCAAAATATATACTTAGTAAAATAACGTAAAAATAAAAAATAAACAAAAATATAAAGCAGACAAAGTTTTAAATATTCGAAAAGTTAACGGACTTAATTAATACTTAGTTAAATAAAAAAAATTACCTAAACTTTGAAAATATATAAAAACCCGCTAAAAATCTTGTCGGGGCCCAACGTCTATTAAAAAACTTTCACCAACAACGGCACCACGCAGAAAAAATATCTTAATTAAAATCCAAAAAAAGTCTTTCAAGGAAAAACCAATCCGAATCAAAAATAAGCAAAAAAACTTTAAAACGCTATTTTTCAACCTCTAACCTTTTAACTTTTTCCTACTTTTCTAACTCATCCAAAAATTAAAAGCCTTCGATTAATCATATTAACCCCTTTCTTATGAAAAAAACTCCTATTATATTCGAAAATAATCTAAACGGGATAAAATCTCGTCTAAACGACGCAAAATAACTTCCAACTCCCCGCGAATATCGCGTAACTATTAACGAACAAACAACTCCTCCAACTTCAAACGCTCCATTTCCTTATTAATATTATTTAAAGAAAACAAAAAAACGCCGGAACTATTACAATATCGCTTTTTAAAAATGTAATTATCGCAACGAAATACGCTCTTAAACATAATACACGTATCGCTGGCGCGGAAATAAAAAATACAAAATATAACTTCAAAACTAAAATTAATAATAAATCGAACAAACGCCTCCTTTTTTTCTTTTTAATCGCGCTTTAATATTACTTTTTCTTTCTAAACGCAAGATTTACGATGTTTACGGATACAACCAAACATAATTAAATAAAAAATTCTTACCGAAAAAAAAATTTTTAGAGCGAAAATGTGAAAAAAATTCGTATCATAAATTAACTAATATAAAATTTAAAAACGGTTACGCTAAAACCGAAATAAAATTTAAATAAGTTAATTACGAAAACGTATATACATTTAAACGAAAAAATCTAAATTACTCCGTCGGATCATATAGGATCGAAATATATTTAAACGAAAAAATCCGAACTACTCCGTCGAATTATACAAAATCAGGGAGAAAAAAATATATATTTATTTAAATACGTAATTAAATAACGATAATTTATAATACAATTTTGTTACTTAAAATATTTTTGATATTACGAAACGTAATTAAGTTATCTTATTACTTAATTTCTTATAGTATTTTGCTAACATAAACCCGACGATTTAAGTTTAATAATTAGTTAATTAACCTAGCCGTCACATCATACATCGAAACCCTAATATTACAACGAAACTTAGGAAGCAGCTTAACTCCTCTAAGGTAAAGGATACCCAGGACCACGCTCTTTAGCGATATTACAATGCCTTAAAGTGTGTTATCCGTAAGAAAAATATTAAACCAAAAAGAATTACGAATATAGATAAGTATGGCGTTTAAAAAGGTAAATCCCGTAATAAGAAGGTTTTAAGTAACGTTCTTAAAGGCTATACCGAATTAAAGGCGTTTAAAAAAAACAAATTAGGTTTCTATCCTCGAAATAATTATTTCGGCGGGCGAAACGTTAATTTTAACAGTTATCTTAAAAGGAATAACACTTTAAGGATAATAATTTTCTAATATAATTCCCCGGTGGAAATATAGTTTGTCCTTTACGGGATAAAATAATACTTCAATCGTTTTACGATATTTTGGCGAGGTATATTTTCCGGAGACGAAATTTCTAAAAGCGACCGACTGTTACGGTCTGACTGGCGGAGGGCCTCGGAAACGGTCGTACTAGAACCGAAACAGGACCTAAGTGGGTTATTTACGTATTACGTTCCGAATCGCTTCTATGGAGCGCAAGAAAGCGTAATATATTTAAGCAGAAAGCTCTAAATCGCTCTCATAAAACGTAAAAAAACGTAATATATTTAAGTAAAAGGTTCCGAATCGTTTTTATAAAGCGTAAGAAAACGTAATATATTTAAGTAAAAAGTTCCAAATCGCGTTTATGAAACGCAAAAAAGCATAATAGATTTAAGTAAAAAAATTCGAATCGTTTTTATATAACGTAAGGGAACGTAATTAAAATATATATAAATAAAAGTTATTAGTTAATAATATTAGCTTATAATATAATTTCGTTACTTAAGGCATTTTTAATATTACGAAACGTAATTAAGTTATTTATTATTTTATTACTTAAATTTTTATAATATTTCATTAATATAAATATATCGATTTAGGTTTAATAGTTAGTTAATTAACTTAGCCGTTATACGTTATAAACTTTTGTTTAATAATATTGTTAAATTTTAAATAATATTTTGATAATATATTTATTAATAAACAACCTGCTTATAAAGTCTTTAATAATAATAATAATATAGATTCGGATAAGAAAAAGTAATCACCTTCCCTAATTAAGGAAAAAATCCTTCAACGTTTAAACCTTATAAATTAACGTATAAACCAACTCGAACGAAATAATTCCGAGCTTACTTTAATATTTTAAGTTATTCGAACTCTTTTGGAATAAATACGATAAACATTTGAAAAAACATTATTTAGGTAATATTTAACAAGGAAATAAAGGAAATATTAAAACCCCCTTAACCGGAATTTTTTAACAGGATATTTATTAAATTATAGTTATTTTTTACATAATATCGATCGTATTTCGAATATTTTCCAGTAAATTTCGTTACACCTAAAGTACGAATTAACTTTACGGCCGGACGACTTTTAAAATACGCCGTTACTTAGTTCGAACCTATTGTAAAAAAATATATTACGGTATTTTGAAAATAATAAAACCCGGAAATAATACGAATTTATAATAATTACAAAACGTTCGAATAAGTTTTACAAAAAACGTTTAAGGTGATAAACGAAAAAACGAAAGCAGAAATAAAGATCTAATAGTTACGATAAAAAAGATTTATTTCTAATTATAATAGTAAATTAATTTAACTTTTTCAAAATTTAATTAAGGATAAGAAATATTAATAGCTCGATTTTTTAACGGCCTAAAAAAAAATTTAAAAAAGCTGTTTAAAAAAAACCGACCAAAGTTTTTACCCGATTATATCGCGATAATAATAAAAATCAATAACCGATAATACACTTAACAAACTCGTAACGCTAAAGGGAAATATAGTAACGAATTACGTTATAATGCTAATATTAGCGCACCTCGACGACAAAATATTTCCTATAAAACGGAACCAAAATCTATAAAAATCAGCACGGTATAAAAATAAAACAAGCGACATATTAAATACTGGAATTATGGCAAGGTAAGCCATAAAGCCCCGGAATGTAGGTTACTCAAAAAATTACGATAGAACTAACCCTGAAGCCTAGTACCTACCAGACGGCTATCAAATAACAAAAAAGGCAAAACCTTTACCATAATACGTTACGGAAATAACATCGCGGAATCGTCCTATTAAACTATACGATAAGGTTAAAAAAAAGTTAAAAAATTATCTTAAGTAGTTATACAAAAACAATAATAATAATAAGAAATATTACAATAATAGTTATAAAATTACTAAGAGTAGGAAGGTTTGGCCTAACAGCTACCCCGATTAAAAAAGTAACAAAAAAACTATTAACGGTACTCCACCTAAATACTTAAGAAATAGCTAAAAGATCATAACGGATAGACTGAAAATATGGCCCTAGAAGAACTTAACTAATATAATTAGCTATACCCCATTTACTATACTTAAGCCAATTACCTCGTATACAAATAAGATAAAACCTATATTACCAGACGATTTTTACGCATATAAAATCAAGGATTTAATTTTGTCATAATACAAGGAGAAAATCTAAGGGATCGACGATAGTATTAACATCTATATAAACAAACCGATAGAAAAAACGTTAACAAAATCATAACATACAAAAGTTGGCCAAAAAAATAAAAATATCCCTATAAAAACCTTTTATATTTTTATAATAATTACGAATACCTTTAAAAGGAAAAAGCGTTATAAAAAAAACTTAACAAAATTACGCGATAATTAGCTATCGACTTTTCTTTTAAATTAATTACCATTACGGATTTTATTAAACGGTAAAAAATTTCCGCGGATTTTATATAATTTACAAAAAATCTATAAGGGGAAAATAAAAACGCATTAATATAAAATACCTTACGTACCATAAATAAAAAAACTATTTATTAAAAAGTAAAGGTATAAGGATAAAAAAGCCGCCTAACGCGAAGAAAAGCAAAAATCCGGTATTTACAATAACAACATAAATGGTATAAAAAACAAAGGAAAAATAGCAAGAATAAATTAAGAAATTATAAAAAGAAAATAAATAATAATAGGTATATATTAAGTAATTATAAGGAGAAATCGATATCTTACATATACGAGTATAATAATATCTAAAAAAAGAAAGTTACTTATAGGAAAGCCGTAGGATGGCGTAATTTTAAGAAGATAAAAAGGATTTCTAAAAAGGGCTTTAGTAATGATAAGGAAGGACGAAGATCTCATTATTCTGAAAATATAAATTGGAATATATTAGTGCACCGTTATAGTAGATAGCGGAGTTTTAAAAGGTAATTACGTCGTATCCGAAGTAATTAACCGATTTAAATTATCATAAAAATATAAGAAAGATTTTTATATTACGAATACCGCCGAAGGTTAATTATTCTTTTACGATAACGGAAAAGTTATACGTGAAATTAATTACCTCGATATTTTTATTTTGGAAAAATATATAACATTTAGTTTCGATATTGTACCGTTAGGGAATTACGATATGATTTTAGAAAGAGCATAGTTGCGTTAGTATAACCTCTTAATCGATTAGGATATTAGTTAGGTAAAATTCGTTTTACAGTTTAGCGATAAGTATAAAAAAGAAAAATAGAGATTTTAATATTTAATTAAAGATAGCGATAAATGCCGGTATAAAGAAACGACAGGAACCTTATTACCTAAAGGAACGCGATATAGAAAAAAGGACGGGTATTATAAATAAATACGACGTATTATCGTTATTATTAGAGTATAATTATAGTAATTAAATAACGATTTAAAGATATAGCCCGAAAAATTAGATGACTTATTTAATATACCACCGTAATATTATAAGTATGGATAATTATTTAGTAAGAAATTCGAAACGAAATTATTAAAATATAACGAATAAGATTATAAGATTGTTTTTAAAAAAAAATATTTATGAAGTTTTACCTTATTTATAACTTTAACGAAATAAAATTATACGTACTTAGGGAATACCTAGAAAATCGATTTAAAAAAAGTGGATTCGATTATCTAAATTATTAACCGGTTACCTTATGTTTTTTATATTAAAAAAAAAAGAAAAATTACGATTAGTTATGGATTATCGAAAGCTTAATAGTATTATTATTAAAAACCGAATATTATTACTTTTAATTAGTAAAATAAAGGACTATTATTATAGAATTTAATAATTTACGGTTTTTAATTTGAAAAATAAATATAATTTAATTTGGATTAAAAAAAGTTACAAATAGAAAATAATATTTCGAATTAAATATAGCCTTTATAAGTACTCTATTACCCTTATAAGATTTACTAATATACCTATTACCTTTTAACTTATAATTAATTACGTCCTTTAGGAATATTTCGATATTTTCGTAATATATTACCTTAACGATATTTTTATTTTTTTAAAAACTACAAAATAATACGAAAAATACGTCCATAAAGTGTTATAATTGTTTCAAAACGCCAATTTGTTAGTTAATGTAGAAAAAAGTTAATTTTATATATAGGAAGTCGAATATATAAGTTATATTATTATTTTCGGATATATTAAAATAAACTTTAAAAAAATCGCTGTAATACGAAAGTAAGTAACGCTTATTACCGTTAAGAAAATATAAACTTTCCTTAGCTTCGTTAATTACTATCAAAAGTTTATTAAAAACTTTAACCGGATAGTAATATTTTTAAACGAATTTACGCGAAAAAAAGAAAAATTTCAATAAATGTTTATAACGAAGGAAGCTTTTTAATAAATTAAAAAAGTTATTACGAATTAACTAATATTAATTATGTACGATTTAAATTACCTAGTAAAATTAGAAATTAACGCGTTAAATTATGTTTTAGGCGCGGTAATTAGATAACGAAATAATTAAAATATATTATACCTTATTACTTTTTTTATATAAATTATAAAAACCCAAATTACGATATGTTATCCTTAATAAAGAACTTTTAGTTATTGTTAAAATATTTTGCGAATTTAAACATTTTCTTAAAAGTAATTAATATTAAGTTAAAATTTATACGAATTATAAAAATTTTACCCGGTTTATTACGATTAAAAAATTTACCGTACGATAATTTCGTTATATAAAAAACCTGGCGGAATATAACTTCGTTATTATTTATCGTAAGAGTTTAAAAAATGGTAAAACCGATGCATTTAATAAATAACCAAATTTCGAAGAAAAAATAGTTAAAGTTAATTACGCAATTTTTAATATTACTAATAAAGAATATTTATACCTAGGATAGATTATAATAATACGAATTATACTTTAAGATATATATTAAAAAATTAAAACGTACAATAATAAATTACCTGAAAAAATAAATAAGTTATAGATTTTTAAAAAATATCGAAAGAATCTAGTACAAAAAATACATAAACATTTATTACATGGATATTTAGAGATTTATAAAACCTTAAAACGCTTTTAGCGTATATACGAATTTCCTAAACTGAAAAATGTTATATAAAAAATTAAACGTTAATATAACGTTTACGCCAAAATAAAAACACGACGGTATAAACCGTATAGAAAATTTTAATTATTACTAATCGTAAAACGACCGTAAGATTTAATTATAATAAACTTTATTATTAAACTTCCTTTATTAAAAAACTTAATAACGAATATATATTATAATACATTTTTATAATCGTTAATTAGTTCATAAAATTCTTTTATTTTTTACGTTATAACGAAAATACCAACGTCGAATAAATAATATATATCTTTTTTCGAAATATTTGTAGCATATATAAATTATTATATAAAATCATTTTAAATAAAGGTATTACGTTTATTTCCAAATTTTAGCAAAATCTAATAGTGTAAATTAATTTTAATTATAAGTTATTTAATACTTTTCGCCTATAAATAGATAGATAAATAGAACGATAAAATTAAATATTTAAAACGTACTTACGATATTATATTAATTACGAATAAAACGATTAGGTTAAAAAGTTACCAGTAATTTAAATAATTTATAACATTAATTACTACGAAAATATTAAGATTATTTTAATAACGGTAAATTTTAGTTTTACTTTAGAAGTTTATAAAGAAATATAGAAAAAAAAATTACTTAATACCAAAATAATCCTTATCTTAAAATAATTTAAATAGTTGTACCAAGAAATAAAAATAAAATTCGAATTTGTACGTAATTAAATAAAGAAATATTATAATTAGAAAAAAATAGAAAAACTAATTTTTTCGAAAGGGGAAATAATTTACTTAATTACTAAAAATATGCAGATAAAACGATTAAATAAAAAATTCGATTTTAAGTATATTAGCCCTTATAAAATTACTGAAAAAATCTTAGATAAGAATTATTAATTAGAATTACTATTTAAAGTTAAACTTTATTTAATTTTTTATATATTCTTACTTAAGTTAATAATAAATACTATTAAGGTATATACCCGATAACACGATACGGAGGTAAAAAAAAACCGGTATATAAAGTAGAAAAAATCCTTAATATACGCAAAATTAATAAACTTACCCAATATTTAATTAAATAAAAAAATTATCCCAACTTTGAAAACTCCTAGAAACCCGTAAAAAATCTTATTGGCGCCTAGCGCCTGTTAAAAAGTTTCTACTAATAATGCCGTAGAAATAAAAATCCTAATCAAAATTAAAAACTAAATCGTTAAAAGGAAATTACTTAAGGTCGAAAATAGGAAAGGAGGCTTCGAAACGTTATCGTTCGGCTTTTAGTTATTCTGCTTTTTCCTATTCCTTTAATTTGTCCAAAAATTAAAAATTACGATTTACCATCTTAACTTTTTTCTTACGAAAAAATTCTTATTAAATCCGAAAACGATTTAATCGAAATAAATTTTTATCTAAACGACGCGAAATAATTTTTAATTTCTTTCGGGTCTTATATAACTATTAAAAAACCAATAATTCCTCCGATTTCAAATGTTTTATTTCCTTATTAATATTATTTAACGAAAATAATAAAACGTCGGAACTATTATAATACCGCTTTTTCAAAATATAATTATCGTAACGAAATACGCTTTTAAATATGGTACATTTATTACCAGCACGAAAATAAAAAATATAAGGCATAACTTCGAAACTGGAATTAATGACAAAACGAATTAACGTTTCTCTCTCTTCCTTTCGATCACGTTCTAACGCTTCTCTCTCCCTGCGAAAACGCTATTTACGAAGTTTAATAATACGACCCGACATAACGAAGGTTGGATTTATCTTTAAAAAGAATTTTCGGGGCGAAAATTTGAAAAAAAGGAAATCGTATTACGGTCTAACTGGCGGAGGGCCTCGGAAACGGTCGTATTAAAACCGAAACAGAACCCAAATAAGTCATTTACCTATTACGCTCCGAATTGCTCCCATAAAGCGCAAAAAAGCGTAATATATTTAAGTAAAAAACTTGAATCGCTCCCATAAAACGCAAAAAAGCGTAATATATTTAAATAAAAAGTTTCGAATTGCTCCCATAAAATGCAAAAAAACGTAATATATTTAAATAAAAAACTCCGAATCGTTCCCATAAAACGCAAAAAAAGGTAATATATATAAACAAAAAACTTTAAATCGTTTTTATAAAACGTAAAAAAGCGTAATTAAGATATATATAAATAAAAACCACTAATTAAATAATATCAACTTATAATATAATTTCGTTACCTAAAATACTTTTAATATTACAAAACATAATTAAGTTATTTATTACTTTATTATTTAGTTTCTCATAATACTCTGCTAATATAAACCCGTCGACTTAGGTTTAATAATTAGTTAATTAGTCTAGCCGTTACACCGACGGAAAAATCTTTTTAATAAATAAATACGTTATTTATAAATCCGTCCAGTTTTAATACGAATTTAAAATTAATAACGTAACATTAATTTACCTGCCGCCGTATTCTATTTACGTATTATAACCTTTAAATATAGGCGTTTTTTTCCGGTTAAAAATGGCTTATCGTTAAAAAACGAAAAGGTGGCAAAGTTATGATATTTTCGCGCCTCGAATAAAGTAACGTTTTATCGAAGCGTACGCTTACGCGCGCGGTAAGGTTATTATATAGAAAAATATTTATAGCGGTTTCTGTTACGCACAGGTTTAACCCTTAAATATGAATAAAATCGTTAAGAACTTTAAGGTAATCTATTTGGAACTAGTAATTTTTAAACTAGTTATTCCGATAAAAAAAAGCCCTTATAAGTTACGCGATAAGATAATATTTTTTATACTTAAAAAAAGCTAAAACCTAAAAAATTAATTTAAATATTTCGAATTTCAAAATATCGATACGAAACGCGATTATCGGGCGTTCGTAAGAAAGGCAGGTAAAGCGCTAAATTAAAACGTTAAAATTATTACCGTTTTGCAATTAAAAAATTAAATTTTTCGCGATAAAATGGAATTACTAAAGGCAGTAACGAAAAAGAAAATTAAGCCTTCGCCGGAAGCGTTATACGCTAATATTAAAGATATCTATAGGGCCCAAAAGGAAACGAAATAACAATAGGCGAAACTGGTGAAAAATTACAAAATTCGAATAGCGTTAGAAAAATAGGATTTATTAAAAAGTACGCCTAGTATATTAGAGCATATACGCGACTCTTCATAACAATTAATTACATTGTTTTATATGGTGTTTTGTATGTAAATATATGCATGGGTGCTGTTGTTGGGGGTCAGGGAGTGTTCTCCAAAGGTGGGTGTACTCCAAAGGTGGGTCACCCACACTAGATCACGTAAACCCTTAAAACTTAGGCCCAGTTCGGAACTTTTCAGCACCACCTACTTATGGGGATTCAGAATTAGCTTTAGCAAACTGTTCGTATCGTTTAGAACCAGCTATCCCCACCTTTTTTCGCTAAAAATGGCTGGTCCTTCTTGGCGCTTCCGAACTAACGAAGTTTATTCAGCATGCTGAAAATCCCCCACTTCAAAATTAGCTGCCTTTGAGGTGCTGGAATTGGCTAAGGGGATGTTCGGGAACTTTCAGCACCACCGACTTATGGGAATTCAGAATCAGAATCAGCATTTCCACTTTTTTCTGCTGAAAATAGCTGGTTTTTCTTGGCGAGCTTGGACGAATCATGTTTATTCAGTATGCTAATTTTCCCCCACTTCAGCTTCAGCACCTTGAAAGGTGCTAAAGCTGCTGCTAGATAACGTATAAACTGCGTCAAGAGCCCTGCTCTAACTTTAAGCCATCCTTTTTACTATATATCTTAATAACGCTATAAACTTAGACCTCCGTAACTATCGTTTCGCAATCTCATTATAAAACTTAACGTTTTTCGCGATTAGGAATTATAGTGGTAATACTGAAAACGCGCCGTCGGCAGCGGAGGCAGCGGAAGTAATTTGTTACTTTCGCTATTTCCTTCGCGGTTTTTAACCGCCGTAATCGGTACCGTATTAGGATATATATTAATAACCAAACGAACCTTAAATATATATTTACGATATTACATTCCGCGAATAATCGTTTTCGAAAAAATATAAAAATAAATAAAAATACGTATTACGCGTTACGTAACTAATTACTAACGAATACGGCATTAAAAGCGTTACGGATCTCGGTAAACGAAAAAATAATAATCTTTTTTTATATCGTAATTTAAAATTTTTCTATTTAAATAATTGCGGATCGCTTTATAAAAAATAATAATACCGTTTATTATACCTTTTACGAAATTCTAAATATTTTTATAATATTAATACGCTTTATTATTAAACTCGTTAATAATTATCCTTATCGGAAAATCTTAATTAATGAAAAATTTTTCCCCACAATTTAAAAACGTATTAAAAACGCTTAATAACATTTACTTTAATGTCCGAATTAAAAATAACGCCTTTAAACGTAAAATATAGAAAAATCGTAAAAAAAAGTTATTAACGAATATATTAACCGTTTATAACTTCGATAAAAAATTTATTTACGTATTAATAAGTTAAAAAAATTTACGAATAACGCCAAAATATTTAATAACGTAATCGATTATAATAATTTTATTATCTTTAAGGATAAATATATACTTAAAAATTTTAAATACGTTACCGGCAAATAAATCCTTATTTCATATCGCAAAACGCGATATTACCTTTAAAAATAAACCCAAATTTAACTAAAATTACATACATTAAAAAAACTATATAATTTAAAATATGCGCAGTTACGGAACGCAATCGAAAAAACCTTTGGCAGGTAAAAAAAAACCTTTAAAATTTTCTAAAAAAAATCCTCCTTATATAAATATTTATACGATAATTAAGGCGATTTACGTTACGGCTAACCTTTACAACTCCTTATTAAATTACGACAAAATCGACCCTAACGAATTCGTAAAATTAAATAAATAAACGTACATTAACAATAAAAATTAAACTTAAACGAATAACTTCTCTCGCGTAAAAAAACAAAACGACGCATTTTTTCTTACTACTAAATTATCGTAATAAAATCGCGAAAAAAATATAAAATACGTATTAAAAAATTAGAAAAAATTAAAAACGAAAGTAATTAATGAAAACGTTATTATTATTACTATTAAAGGAAAACCTAATAATAAAATATAATAAGTTAAAATTTTTGAAAATCGGATACGAAATATTTTGTTATTTATTTTTAATAATAATTTAAATACTACCAAATCCGAATCATATTTATTTTATATGCAAATTTAATACTTTTAAAACGGGATAATCTTATATATTACACTTTAACGAAATATATTAATATAAAAAAATTTATTTCTAAAAAGAAAATTATCCTTTCCATACTATTTCCTTCAACTATTACCACTATTTCCATAATTTTTAATACTTTAACACTTTTAATACCTTTACAACTTCATATCCGTATTATTTTTATCATTTCCATCGCCTTCCGTACTTAAAAAATTCTTAATACTTACGTTATTATCATAAAACATATTTTTTTCGTTACGGACGCGATTCCCGCAGCCCGAATCCCTAATTCCTTCGAAATTTTTAAACTACTAAAACTTTAAATTATTATTTAAATTAATAAATATAATAACGAGACGATCATTATACGCCCAAACTTTAACGACGCAAAATAACGTATTATCATTAAATTAATCGGTATAAATATTATTAAAAATTCTAAAAACCAGCTTTATATCTAACCCCGTACTTTAAGCTAACTCTTTACTACGAATTAACGCTTTAATAACCTGTTCGAAACTTTCTTTTACCTACAAACTACCGTATTCCTTAAACTTCTTATTTCTGCACTACGTTTCCGAATCGTCAACAAAACGTCTGCAAAAACAAACGCGTACTTGCTACAAAACGCTATTATTAACGAAAATAACCTCGGCCTTTTTAACGAAGCTATCCCCTTCCTTACCGGCAGCTGATTTTTATAAAAAAAACCTATAATACCTCTTAAACAGAAATAACGCTAACTTCCCTTTTTAAGCTAATAGCTAATTCGCCTTTAACTTTAATAAAAAACCCGAATACGGTTTTATAAAATTTAACGTACTTTAAAACTTTATACCGGAAAACTTTTACTTCGGAATAAACCTAAATAACAATTAATTATCACCTAACAATTTAATATAAAAAACATCATTAACCTTTAAGTAATTTTTTTACATTTCGGATTTAACCTTAAAACTTTAAAAAATTTTATTCTAACTAAAACCATTTACTTCTTTTAACGTAAATCGTACCTAAATTTTTTCCTAAAAATAAATATATTTATTTTTCACTTATTTTTTCGTTATAAAAATTCCTTATGCGTTTAACTTATTAATTACGGCTTAATAACCGCGTTCCTTAATCCTATAATTCGAAATACTAAATCCTTCGTTAATTTATTTTTAATATAACTTAAAAAACATCATTACCTTATCCGAAATCCACAAATAACGAACGTATAATTAACTATTACTTTCGGCTTAATTCGGCCCCCGGTTCGTTTAAAAAAGTTCAAAATCAACAAATACCCTAACGGTTTTAATATAACGCTATCGGATGCAAATAATAATCGATAAACCCGGAGGACTTTTTAAACAAAATTAAGTTAATAAAATAACAACTATATTAATAATAAAATATAACTCTTTTCGCGAAAATTTCGAATTTAGGAAATTCTATCATTAATCGTTAATTTTATATAGGAAATTAAACTACCTTACAGGTATTTTTCAATATCCTTCGTCCTCCACACGAATCCACGCTCTCCCATTTAACATACCCTCAATTCCTTTCCCGATACGTCATATTTCGTTAAATAAAAATATCAATACCATATATATCAAAAAACAATAACGATTCAGCTATATCACGAAACAACAGGGCTAGCAACAGAGCTAATTGGAGCCGAAGCCCGTTCGTTAATATCAGCCGACTGAAGCCAAACTTAAAACAGTGGAGAATTGTTACGGCTGCACCTTAGCCATAGCGCCACCAGGGCAAAAGATCGGTGGAATGATCGCAATTGTGGCAATCATTCTTGGTGCTGCAGCCGTATATGTACTGGAGCTGTCTACGGTGGACAAGGCCGTGACAAGAATTCAACTTCAGAAAAGTTCACTAGCGTCTTGCTGAACGATAGGGTTGGCACGGGCCTTAAGAATTAGATTCTAAAAAATTCCGAACTGCACCTTACTTTCTAGATAATCTTTTGATAGTTGATGCTAAGTAAGGCCTTTGGATGGAAAGAATCTTCGCTGGCTGGAACGGGTCTTAGTTTTAAAGTTTGCATTACATTTCCTCTATATTTTTATATCATAGCATGCCACAGGAGGGGTGTGGGGGAAGCTTTAAATCTATACTTGGTTAATAATATTCTAAAGCCTTTGACATATTTTGCCTTTTGGCCCCTTCGGGCCTTGATCTTCCAGCGAATCTAAAGACTGGGGCAGTGGGTGGCAAAAAGTTGGAACCTACTTTAAGTGCTAAGCAGTTGACGGCTACACAGCACTTTATTCCAACTTTCTTGCCACCTACTCGTCTGTCGCCAGGCATCATCTTCGGATGTGAAATTCCTCGCCGCGTAAGCAGGACGCGGCGTTCTAGCGTTGATATAGACTGCGGAGATTTGCAAGTAAATGAGATGGAACAGAAAATCGCGGGGATCTGGTTGTAGCCCGGAGGTGGCCTGAGGTGTAAATAGCTCTGAGAAGCCTCCGCTACAATTCTAGCCAGCAGCAGACCCGCATTCCCTTGCTCTCTGCACCTACGGTCAGGATTGGCTCTTCCGCAGAGGGAAGCGCAACCATCTCGGCTGTCAAGGTCCCTTTGCCGATCGTGGATCACGTGGTTGCGACAAGCTGGAGCAGCGTATCGTGCGAGGTCACGTCCGAGACGCGCCTTCGGCTGCAGGGTGACGTCCGCACGGTCTCCCACCCCACCGGAACTGAAACCTGCCGATCGGTGCCCCGCCCGGGTCTCGGAACGGCTGGCCAGTTCCCTTCGCCCGTCGCCGCATCTTATTTCAAACGATGCCCACGACGAGAGCACGCCCGCGGAAGCCGCGCAGCCGTAAGATGACCGCGCGAGCAGTGCAGACGTTGCCACGCACCTAGAAAGGATAAACAATAACTTCCGATGCGCTAATGCGCGCCTTCGGCCCCCGCTCGTCGAACCCCAGGCCGAGCCGCCGGCGACCAAACCAGAGCAACAGACCACTGCCCTTTCCCCATCCTAGGGACTCCGGAACGCCGCTTCCAACAGCCTCAAGAAGGATAAAGACACTACAACTGCAGAACTTGTCACTTACGTGAAGTCCCTCGCGACAGCTCTCAGAGCCTACTCCGAGAATACCGCCGCCAACGTTTCAGCTGAACTGAAGGATCCGGATAAGCGACAGGCGCATATGAAGAAGCTGGTGGAAGAAGGTCAGGCGAAGGCTGCTACGGCATTAAGATTACGAAAGGGGTGGGTGACTTCGCCGGTGCCGTTCTGAAGGTCAAGCCAATGATCGACTTGGCCCTCCAGAACATACCCCAGGTTGCACTTGCAGCACTTCCCTGGGCAGGCGTTTGTGTTGGGCTGCAAGTACGTATTCACCGTTGTATTGATTCCTTGGCTGCTATATCCGCTAATACCATCAGATTCTCTCAAATACTGCATGGGCGACGAAATCCAACCCCGCCGGCATTACGCATGGTGTCCCCAGAATGGACCGGTACCGCGCCCTGGCCGAACATCTCCTGCAAAAGGGTAACATAAAGGTCAGAAACGAGTCTTCGAAATAATCCGCAACCAGTTGGAGGGAAGGGTGACTGGGATGCCGACTTAAAGACTGTCCCAGAAAGCTGAAAATCCCGGTGAATGCATATAATAGAGCACAAGCTCTCTATCTTGAAGACCAGAGAAGGATATAACAACTATATTCTGGCTAAGATTACGGATATAATTAGTCAACGAGCGACAATAGCTCCCTTGAGTAGCCCTCGCATTTCGAGAACTCGACGTAAAAAATGGATATCTCGATCCATTGCGTGGATCGTACGCTCTTGAAACTATCCAACAGCCTCCTTCTGGCTTGTCGAAGCTATACAATCACATAATGGCTAGAATTGAAAGGGGGTAAAGAGAGATCCGCAATATTGCAAGAATGTCCTGGTGGCTGCTGTTCTTGCGTATCGCCCTCTGACATTCGAGCTTGCCGTCCTCGTTGATTTACCGTCCAATATGCCCCCGCGGACGATTGTCAAGAAGTGCGGCTCATTTCTGACAACCAAAGAGGAAATGGTCTATCTGATCCACCAGTCCGCCAAAGCCTATCTGGACGAGGACTATACGTCTAGGCATCAACCGGCCGGGGTTGACCGAGGACATTCGGACATCACCGGGCGTTCAATCGATGCAATGGCTAACCTGAAGAAAAACATCCACAGCCTCCCAGACCACGGTTTCAAACCAAAGGACAGAAGTCGTCCCGATTCAGACCCGTTGGCTCCAGTAAGATACTCCTGCGTCTTCTGGGTTAATCATCTCTGCGACGGCCAGCCGGAGTCCAAGAAAGAGCTAGCGGATGACGGCGCAGTGTGGAGGTTCTTAAATGAATATTTCCTCTACTGGCTTGAAAGTTTATCTCTCCTGGGAAATCTCTCTGACGGAGTACTGTCGATAAGAAAGCCTTTGCGTGTTGTCCGGGCATGTTGATAAACGCTTTGGTTAATATTTAACAAATCGCTTTCAGGAATCGGGTGGTCCTCGGCTTACCGCATTCTCGAACGATACTGGGAAGTTTGTCCTTAGCCGCGGATGAATTATAGAACGGGCTCCGTTACAGACATGTGGCTCCGCACTGTACTCAGCCCGAAAATAGGCGAGGTCAGGAACATGCAATAGAAGGATAACTACTATTCATCAAGATGGTTGCAGATATTCGAGAGCACTGGGGTATGCACCAGCAGACGCTCGAGGTGCATCAATGCCTTACAAGGCTTACGTTTTCAGAGGATGACCGACACTTGAAGACGAACTATGGACCACTTAAAGTCTTTTTACCTAGTTAATATTTTACCGAGAAAACATTAGATTATACTTTGTTAATAATAAGTGGCTAACGTTAAAGAGAAAGAATATTCTTTGGCTTTTAAATGATTACCTCAGACTTACAGATGTGGCGCTGTATGGCAATACTATTGCCTTAGAGCATAGGTTTGGTGGAGTCACATTTTTACAACTTGAACTTTGCTAGATTTTCATAGTTAATCAGTATTATTATTATTATTATTATTATTATTATTATTATTATTATTATTATTATTATTATTAACGTATTAAATAAGCGAGCGAGCCAGTTTTCTTTAAATTTTAACTTTTTAACTTTATTTATAATTTTTAAAATATTAATAACATGGAACGTTTTATAAAAGAAGTTAGGATAAATTTAACTATTTAGTTTAAAAAATAAAAAATAAAATTTATTTTTAAAAAATTACATTTTATATATAACGTTCCCGAATTTACTTTGAAAACCCGATATTATGGTTATTACGCCTGAACCGATATGTGACTGTTATGAACCAACCAGCGGAGGCTACGGAAACGGTTACGCTAAGACCGAAAACAGGATCCAAATGGGTTAGTCACGAGACAAAAATATGTATTTAAACCTAAGGATCCGAACTGCTCCGTCGGATCAGAAAAAAGCAATATGCATTTAAGCGAAAAAATCCGAACCGCTCCGTCGAATTAAAAAAAAATAATTAAAAAATATATACGTTTGTAATCATATAACTAAATAACGATAATTTTTAATATAACTTCGTTACTTAAAATACCTTTAATATTACGAAACGTAATTAAATTATTTTATTACTTAAATTCCCATAATACTTTACCAATATAAACTCGTTAACTTAAATTTAATAATTAATTAATTAACTTAACCATTATACGTTAAAAACTTTTATTTAATAATACCGCCAAACTTTAAACAATATTTTAATAATATAATTACCAATAAATAACCCATTTACGAAATCCCTAAAAACAATAATATAAACTTAAACGAAAAAAAATAAATTTCCGTTTTAACAAAAAAAAAAGTTTTTCGACGTTTGGATTTTATAAATTAACGCATTAACCAGCTTAAACGTAATAACGCGAAACTTATTTTGATTTTTTAAATAATTTAAACCCTTTTAAAATAAACATAATAAACCTTTAAAAAAATACCAATTTAACCAAATTAAAACAAAAAATTTAGAAAAATATTAAAACTTTTTAAACTTAAACCTTTTAATAAAACATTTATTAAATTATAATTATTTCTTACCTAATATTAAACATATTTCGGGTATTTCCCAATATAACTAATTACTTTAACAATACAAATTAAATTCGTAACAAAATAACTTTCGGAATATACGATTACTTAATTTAAACCCGTTATACGAAAACATATTATTATACCTTTAAAATAACAAAATATTAAAATAATACGCATTTATAATAATTACGAAATTTTCGAACAAACCCTTTAAAAAACTTTTAAAATAATAAACAAAAAAAATAAAACGAAAATAAGTATTCAATAATTACGATAAAAAGGATTTGCTTTTCGCTATAATATTAAATTTATCCAACTTTCTTCAAAACTTAACTAAAAACAAAAAACCTTAATAATTCGCTTTTTTGATAAACTTAAAAAAAAAATACAAAAAAAACCATTTAAAAAAAACCAACCTTAATACTTAACCGATTATATTACCAAAACCGTCAAAATTAATAATTAACAATATATCTAGCAAATACGTAATATTAAAAAAAAAAACGATAACAAATTACGATATTACGCTAATACCAATACGCCCCGACGACAAAATATTACATATAAAACGGAACCAGGACTTATAAAAATTAAAACAATCTAAAAAAAAATTAAAATAAAGTTAAATATTATAATTATTAAAAAATAAAACATATAGTAATACGATACAAAAAACCAAAACGACCAAAAAGTTAAACCCCGGTACCAAAAAAACAACTTATTAAACCTTATGGCAAACCGTTTAATCCTAATAGCAAAACCTTTACCATAATACGACGAAATAAAGGCTTACCAGAACCCTTTTACTCTATATTAGCACAAAAATAACGAAAAACCAAAAAACTTTCTCAAACAAAAATTCAACAACATTTAAAACCTATAATTTCACGAACACAATAAAAGAAAATTTAATAACAATTATCTTAAACCATAAAAAAATAACTAAAGAAATACTAAAAATAAACAAAAACCATCTACCCAAAAACCCCAAATATCTACGGGCGGAAACATACCATGCACTATCGGCGATAGGAATATCCAGCACACAAAGCCTAAAAACAATTAATTTATCAACAAATTACACGCATAATTCGAAATAAATTTAACTTCCGTAATAAAACAAAAAACAATAAAAAAAACAAACAATAATATCGCCATTTCCGGACTATCAACTTATAAAAAAATATTAACAATAAAACGGCTAAATAAAATTAACCGCCCGGAAAATAATATCCCCAAAAAAACCCCTTTTACCATTATAAATAATATATACATAACATTAAAAACGAAAAAACTCTAAAAGGACGTAATCTATCCATACGCCAACTAATCGCGGACCTTCACCTTCAATTATCCACTATAACCGACCCCCCCCAAAAAAAAAAAATCCTAACTAATCTAAAACAAACCACCAAAAATTTATAAGGAAAAAATAACAACACCACTACCTAAAAAACCACTTACATTATAAAAAAACAATTTATTCGATAAAATTAAAAAATACGATAACAAACAAAAAAAATCATTTAACTAAAAAAAAAAATTAAAACACAAAAATACTGTAACACGCAATTATTTAAAAACACAAAACGTTATACGATACGTATTAACAAATTAAAACCACAAAGTAAATAACAATACCACCTTATTAAACAACTTCGAAATCAAATTAAAAATCTTAAAAAAAAAATATAACAATTCGAAAAGAATTACCTAAAAGCGCCACGCCCTTTATAAAAAAACCGTAAAAAGGCGAAACCCTTAAAAGTTAATCGGAACTTCCCAAAAAAACTCTAGTAATAATAAAAAATAAACAAAACCCCATTACATTAAAACTACGAATTAAGACATACTAATATACCGTTATAATAAACAACGAAACCTTAAAAAATAACTACATCATACCTAAAATAATTAACCATCTCAAATTACCATAAAAATATAAAAAAAACCCTTATATTACGAATATAACCGAAAATCAACCATTTCTTTATAACAACGGTAAAATCATACGCGAAATTAATCACCTTAATACCGTTACACTAAAACAACACATAACTATCAACTTCGACATTATACCGCTAAAAAACTACGACATAATCTTAAAAACAACATAATTACGCCAGTATAACCCCTTAATCAATTAAATAATTAACCAGGTAAAATTCCCTTTACGGCCCAACGACAAATACCAGGAAAAAAAACAAAAATCTTAACACTCGATCGAAAATGGCGACGAATATCGGCATAAAAATACGACAAAAACCTCACCACCTACAAAAAAACGACATAAAAAAAAAAAAAAAAAAAAAAAAAAAAAAAAAAAAAAAAATAAAAAAAAAAAAACGAAACTACGGCAACTAAATAACGACTTACAATAACTAAACCCGAAATTAAAAAAATTAACCAATATACCACCATAATATTACAAATACAAAAAACTATTTAACAAAAAACTTAAAACAAAATTACCGAAATATAACGAATAAAACCATAAAATTATTTTTAAAAAAAAAACATCCACCAAATTTTACCTTATCTATAACCTTAATAAAACAAAATTATACGCATTTCGAAAATATTTGGAAAATTAACTTAAAAAAAAATAAATTCGATTATTTAAATTACCAACTAGTTATCCTATATTCTTTATCCCCAAAAAAAACGGCAAATTACGATTAATTATAAACTATCGATAACTATATAATATTATTATCAAAAACCGAATACCTTTACCTTTAATCAATAAAATAAAAAATCGCTTTCATAAAATTTAATAATTTACCGCTTTCGATTTTAAAAATAAATATAACTTAATTAAAATTAAGGAAAATTACGAATAAAAAATAACATTTCGCACCAAATACGGCCTTTACGAATACCTCGTTACCCTTATAAAACTTATTAACGTATTTATTACTTTTTAACGTATAATTAACCATATTTTTCGAAAACATCTCGACATCTTTATCGTATATTACCTCGATAATATTTTTATTTTTTCAAAAATTAAAAAAAAACATAAAAAACATATCTACAAAATATTATAATTACTTTAAAACGCCAATTTATTAATTAATATAAAAAAAATTAATTCCATAAACAAAAAATAAAATACTTAAAATATATTATTACTTTTAAACATATTAAAATAAACCCTAAAAAAATTGCTGTAATATGTAATTAAACTTAACTTATTATAATTAAAAAAATACAAACCTTTTTTAAATTTACCAATTACTATCGAAAATTTATCAAAAATTTTAACCGGATAACTATATCCTTTAACGTTTTTACACGAAAAAAACAAAAATTTTAATAAACGCTTAAAACGGAAAAAACCTTTTAATAATTCAAAAAAATAATTATTAATTAACTAATACTAATTATATACGACCTAAATTACCTAATAAAGCTAAAAATTAATACGTTAAATTATACGTTAAACGCAATAATCGAATAACAAAATAATTAAAATATTTTATACCCTATTACTTTCTTTTTATACAAATTACAAAAACCAAAACTTCGTTACGTTATTCCTAATAAAAAATTTCTGGTTATTATTAAAACGTTTCGCAAATTTAAATACTTTCTTAAAAGTAATTAACATTAAATTAAAATTTATACGAATTATAAAAACCTTACCTAATTTACCATAACCAAAAAATTTACAATATAACAATTTCGTTATGCATAAAAATTAATTAAATACGATTTCATTATTATTTACCGTAAAAGCTCGGAAAATAATAAAACTAACGTTTTTAATAAATAATCAAACCTTAAAAAAAATTAATTAAAATTAACTATATAATATTTAACATAACAATAAAAAAACATTTACGTCCATAACAAATCGCTACTATTATAAAAATATTACTAAAATTACATTAAATAATACGAAACTTTAATACATATATACAAAACCAAAATAATTTATTATTCGCCTAAATCCTAAAAAAATACAAAAAACACTTAATACGAAACATACATAAATATGCATTATACGGATATCTAAATATTAACAAAACTTTAAAAAAATTACGCCGATTTTATCGTTTTCCAAAAATAAAAAAAACAATTTAAAAAATTATATACCAATATAATTTATATCGAAAAAACATAATACCGTAACATAAACCTTACGGAAAATTATAACTATTATTAATCGCGATATAACCGTAAAATTCCATAACGATAAATTTTATTACTAAACTTCCTTTATTAAAAAACCCAATTACGGACATATATTACGATAATATTTTTGTAATTATTAATCAATTTACTAAATTTTCTTATTTTTTACCTTATAATAAAAATATAAACGCCGAACAAATAACATATATTTTTTTTAAAAACATTTTTAACATATACGGATTACCATATAATATTATATCCGATAAAAATATTATATTTATTTCAAAATTTTAATAAAATTTAATAACATAAATTAAACTAAATTACAAATTATCTAACATATTTAAATTATAAACAAATAATTAAACAAAACGATAAAATCAAATATTAAAAACATACTTACGATATTATATTAATTACGAATAAAATAATTAAGTTAAAAAATTACTAACCGCATAAATAACTTATAACACTAATTACCATAAAAACATCAAAACCACACTAATTATAACTAATTTCGGATTTACTCCAAAAATCTACAAAAAAATACAAAAAGAAAAACTACTTAACATCAAAATAATACTTTTAACAAAATAACTTAAATAATTACACCAAAAAATAAAAACGGAACTCGAATTCGTATAAAATCAAATAAAAAAATATTACAACCAAAAACGGTTAAAAAAACCAACTTTTTCGGAAAAAGAAATAATTTACCTAACTACCAAAAACATCTAAATAAAACGACCTAATAAAAAACTCGACTTTAAATATATCGGCCCTTACCAAATCACCAAAAAAATCTTAAATAATAACTATTAATTAAACTTACTACCTAAAGTTAAATTCCATTCAATTTTTTATATATCCTTATTCGAATCAACTGCAAATACCATCAAAATATATACTAACCAAAATATGAAAATAAAAAACGAACAGAAATATAAAATAAAAAAAATTTTAAATATGCGAAAAATTAACGGATTTACTTAATACCTGGTTAAATAAAAAAGATATCCAAATTTAAAGATTTCCTGAGAACTTGCTAAAAATCTAATCGGCGTTTAACGCTTATTAAAGCATTTTTATTAACGGTACTACGCAAAAAAAACTCCCAGTCGAAATTAAGAGAAAATCCGTCGGGCAAAAACCACCCGGAAATCGCAATAAATAAAAACGCCTTTAAACGTTACTTTTCGGCAACAAAACGTTCCGTTTTCTCTTACTCCTCTAATTTATTTAAAAATTATAATCCGCAATTAACCATATCAACCCCCTTTCTGCGAAAAAATTCCTATTAAATATAAAACCGATCTAAACAAAATAAGGTTTCGTTTAAACGTTTCGAAATAACCTCCAGTTCGTTTCGCGTATCGCGTAATTATTAACGAATAAACGTTTTTTCCGTTTTCAAACGCTTTATTTTATTATTAATATTATTCAAAAAAGTTAAAAAAATACCGGAACCGTTATAATATCGCTTTTTACGAATACAATTATCGCAACAAAATACATTATTAAACATAACGCATTTATCACCAATACGAAAATAAGGCGTACAAAATATAACCTCAAAACCGGAACTTATAACAAAACAAACCAACGCCTTTTTTTCTTTTCGTTAATCGCGTTTAAGGAATACCCTTTTCTTACGGATACGTTATTTACGAAATTTAATAATACGGTTAAACATAATAAATACGGAAAAATTTACCTTAAACAAATTTTCGGGACGAAAATTCAAAAAAGAAAAAATCGTATCATAAACTAACTAACGGAGGCCACGGAAACGGTTACGCTAAAACCGAAAACAAAATCTAAATAAGTTAATTACGAAACAAAAATATATATTTAAACCTAAAAATCCGAATTGCTCCATCGGATTAAAAAAAAACAATATATATTTAAACGAAAAAATCCGAACCGCTTTATCGGATTAAAAAAAAGCAATTAAAGAATATATACGCCTATAATCACATAACTAAATAACAACAGCTTTTAATATAACTTCGTTACCCAAAGCACCCTTAATATTACGAAACGTAACTAAATTACTCTATTACTTAGATTCCCACAGTACTCTGCTAACATAAACCCGTCAACTTAGGTTTAATAGTTAATTAATTAACCTAGCCGTCATAGTGACGGTTAGGTTAGTTAATTAATTATTAAATTTAAACGTACGAGTTTATGTTGGCAAAAGTATTATGGGAATTTAAGCAATAGATGAATAAGGTAATTTAGTTACGTTTCGTAATACTAAAGGTGTTTTAGGTAACGAAGTTATATTACAAGCTGTCGTTATTTAATTATAGGATTTAACGAGTATATATATCCTAGAATAGATTAAGATAAATATTTTAATTTAAGTAAATTTATTTAAGGAATTAAAATGGATATTTTAATCTAAATAAACCTATTTTACGTAATTTAACTTATTTAAGTTTTATTTCGGTTTTTTATTAAAAAAATCGTTTTTAAAGGCTGATTATTTTATATTATAATACGATTTTTTTAAAAGTTTTCGCCCCGAAATTTCTCACTATATATGCTTTTTTTTTTACTATATCGAGTCGTTTAATTAACCGTAAGCTTCGTAATCGTTTTAACTAAAAGGAAAACGTTATTTCTTTTATTAATTATTGTTAAATTTAGTTTCGAAATTATGTTATATATTTCTTATTTTATATCTTTTTTAAATATGTTATAATTAAAAATTCAATGTGCTACGAATAGTATGTTTTTTTATTTTAATTATCATTACGACGGATCTGTAATTCTTTTTAATTTTTAAAAAAAATATTGGTTATATTAAAAATTGTTTAAATTGCGAAAGATAATTTATATAAAAACGCTTTTTTTAATTTCGCGAAAATATTATATATAAGATATTAAAAACTTTCGACTAAATATCGCGCCTTATTTATTTAGAGAAATACTAAGTTTTTTTTTCCCTAAAAAAGGCGTAAAATTAATCCGTTAAAAAAATAAAAAGTCTAGATAAATTCGAAAATTAAAAGAAATTAAAAAAATAAAACCGTTTAAAAATTAAACTTAAAATCGTTATTTTTTAAAGTTTATTTATTTTTAATTACGTTAAGTATCCCTCCGTTGGTAACTTAAATTAGAACGTTATTTTCGGCGCTACTATTAATAATGGAAATTTCTTAATAATTATTAAACGTTTATAAAATCTTTCGCGAGATTTTACGTATTTTCGGAACCCGGTTAATTTTTTCATTTAATTAAATATTAAGTAAATGCGTTAACTTTTTTTTGAGGATTTTTTCTACCTTATGTATTACCTTATTTTCCATCTTTAAATCGTTGTATTTAACGTATACTTTAATAATACTTATTATTAATTTAAGTAAGAATATATAAAAAATTGAATAAAGTTTAATTTTAAATAGTAATTTTGACTAATAATTATTTTTTGAAATTTTCTTAGTAATTTTTAAAAATTCGATATACTTAAAGTTAAACTTTGAAGTTCAACCTTTTGTTTAAATATTCTTGGTAATTAAAGAAATTATTTCGTTTTTTAAAAAATTATTTTAACCGTTTTTAATTATAATATTTTTTTATTTAATTATATACGGACTTAAATTTTATTTTTATTTCGTAATATAATTATTTAAATTTCTTTATTATAACAATAACTTTAATATTAAATAATGTTTTTATTATTTTTTTATAAACTTTCGGCATAAATTCGAAATTAATTAAAAATAAAGTTATCTTAATACTTTTATAATAAGTAGTATTATAAGTTACTGAAATTATTGCTAATTTTTGAACCTAATTATTTTAATCGTAATTAATATAATACCGTAAATATGTTTCTAATATTTAATTTTACAGTTTTATTTAATTTTTATTTAAAGTCAAAACTTATTAAGTAATTTATACTTTAAGTTAATTTAGTATATTAAATTCTTTTAAAACTTAAAAATAAACGTCGCTTTTTTATTTAAGATAATTTCGTATAATAAGCCGTATACGTTAAAAATATTTTTAAAAAAGATATACGTTATTTATTCGACGTTCGTATTTTCGTTATAAGGTAAAAAATAAGAAAATTGTATAAAGTAATTAACGATTACGAAAATATTATCGTAATATATATTTATAATTAGATTTTTTAATAAAAATATTTCATAATAAAATTTATCGTAATAATATTTTATAATCGTTTTATAATTAATAATAGTTATAACTTTTTATATAATTTATATCGTCGTATTTTCGCTTTAACATGAACGTTATATTAATGTAAAACTTTTTGTATTATATTATTTATTTTAACAATAATGAGCATATTAAAAATGCTTTAAAGTTTTATAAACCCTTAAATATTTATATAATTAATATTCGTATATTTTTTGTATTAACCTTTTTTAATATTTCTTTTAAGATTTATAACTTATTCATTTTTTTAAAAAGATTAACATTATACGTCTTAATTTTTTGATATATATATAATAGTATTACTCGTATTATTATAACTTATTATAAGCGCAATTATTTTTTTAAAATAATATCGAAAATTTCATAATTAATTTTAACCGTTTCTTTTTTCGAAATTTAATCGTTTATTAAAAACGTGAATTTTGCCGTTTTTTAAAATGTTATAATAAATGATAATTAAATCGTATTTCGTTAACTTTTTTAGATAACGGAATTATTATATTATAAATTTTTAATTATAATAAATCGGGTAAAGTTTTTATAATTCGTATAAATTTTAATTTAATATTAATTACCTTAAAGGAAATATTTAAACTTGCGAAATATTTTAATAATGGTTATAAAATCTTTATCGGAAATAACATAACATAATTTGAGTTTTTAAAATTTCAAAAAAAAATAAAGTATAATATTTTTTAATCCTTGCGTTATTTAATTATTACGTTTAAAATATAATTTAACGTATCGGTTTTTAATTTAATTAAACGATTTAAATCGTATATAATTAATATTAACTAATTAATAGTAACTTCTTTAATTTATTAAAAAATCTTTTCTATTTTCGATATTTATTAAAACTTTTCCTTTTATTAATAAATTTTCGATAAAAATTAAGAAACTTTTTAAAAATTATACATTTTTTAATTATAACAGATATTATTAATATTATATTACTGTAATTTTTTAAAAAATTATTTTAATATATTTAAAAATAATTATATAATTAATTCTTTTAATATTATTTAATAAATTAACGTTTTAAAATAATTATAATATCTTATATACGTACTTTTCGTATTTTCTAACCTTTTAAAAAATAAAAATATTATTAAAATAACACATTACAGGAACGTTAAAATATTCCTTAAAATTCTAATTTATTATACATTAAAATGTAATACATACCTTAGTAAATTTTATAAAAATAATAAACTATTCGTATAAACCGTATTTATTTTAAACATTATTTTCCATTCGTAAATTTTCTTAATTCGAATAAAATTATATCCATTTTTAAAATTTAAAATAATAAATTAGTAAATTTTATAAAGATAATTTTTTGTCTTAATAATTAAATATAATAATATTCGATCTTTGATAATACTATTATGAATGGTAATGTTTATTTTTTTAATTCTAAAAAATATAAAAGATTTAATGAATAATTTTAAAAATCGAATTTATCCTTTTTTTAATTAATTTTATTAGTTATATTTTAATAATTTCGTTTTAATCTTTTTTTCAAAATAAATATTCGTACTTATAGTATTGTAATAATATATTAATTAAATAATTTAATTTTTTAAAATATTATTATAAATTATTATTTAATTATTATAATTTTGCTTTAATAATATTAATAATATTTCATATTTTTTATAATACTTATTTCTTTTATATCGTATTCTTATTCCAGTATTTGTCTTTATTTTAAATCAAATATTAAAATCTTAATGGTTAGTTCTTTATATTTATTATTAAAGTATAAAATAAATTATATTTAATTAATTTCCCAATTAATTAAAAAAATCTCGTAACGTAACCATATTTTTCCTAAAATTATATCATAATTTTCTAACTGTACGATATCGAAATTCACCGTTATATATTTTTTAAAAATAAAAATATGAAAATAATTGATTTTACGTATAATATTTTCGTTATTATAAAAAAAGAATTAACCTTCGGCGGTATTTACAATATAAAAGTTTTTTTTAATATTTTTATAATAATCTAAATCGGTTAATTACGTTAAACGTAATACAATTACCTTCCAAAACTTAGTTATCTACTATAACGATATATCAATATGTCCTAATCCGTAATTTTAGAATAATAAAAATCATCGTTATTTTTTATCATTTCGAAATTTTTTAGAATTCTTTTTTATTTATTTAAAAGATCGCCATTTTACAACCTTTTTTTTTAATAACTTTAATATTTTAGGTTTTATTTAAACTATCGCATTTATCTATATAATTAATTGATTTCGTTTTATAATTCGCTAAATTCTTTACTTTTTTCTTTATTATTTTATAAAAATTACTTAATATTTATCTTTTATCAGTTTGCTTAGTTTTTACTTTTATATTATAATCCCGACTTTAATTGTACAATCGTCGAACGTTTTCTTTTTAAATAACTTTAAATTTTCTCTTAATCTTTAAATCCGTCTTAAAAATTTTTTATTTATCCTTTTTAACGTATCCCATATTAATATATTTTCACCCCTTTCTTATAAATTTTCAATAAACTCTATGGTATTTACAAAATCCCTTTTTTTAATATTTATAATTTTAATTAATTAAGAGTATAAATTAACGATTAATTTTTATATAACTTAATTAAATTCCTTTTAAACTGTTTTTTATAATCAATATTTACAAATATAATAAAAATAAAAAGATTCCTTTATAAATATTTTTATTGCTTAAATCAAATTTAAACTATTACAATTTTATTAACTTTTTCCTTACTAATCCTTTCATATAAATAACGATATTAAGGTTAATCTTAAAAGTTTATTTTTTATTACCTTGCGAAATTAAATCGTTAATACTAAATAGGTAACAAATATTTAATAATATATCATTTTTCTTTTTCGTAAAGTAAATATTAAAGTTTAGTACAATAAACGGTATAAATTAATTACATTTATTAATTCTTTTAAATACTATAATTTTTATTTACTTTTAATAATTTTAAAATTATTTTTTAAATACCCATATTAATTATTACTAATAATCTTTTTATTATTTTTTAAAAAATAATTATCTATTTACGAACGTTTTCTATTTTTTATAATTTTAGAACTATTTACATTAAAGTTTTTATTACTTTTATCGTTTTTATATAACTTGTTATAATAATTTTGTAACTTTTTTTTATTTTTATTTTATTTATATATCTAAAAATTTTAAAAAACTTAATTCGTATCATATTATAATAAAACTTCTTCCTTTTTGACCGTATTATAATCGTCCCGTAAATACTAAAATTTAAAACTTATCTTTTCGCGATTTTTTAAATAACTTACATTAAAATATCTTATAACTTATTCTACTACAATTTCAGCGCTAAATTTACCGTACCTTTTATTATTAAATAATTCCGAATGTTAACTCTTAAAATAAATCGTTTAACTCGAATTATTTTATTTTTAACATTATCCTTAAATCCTTTATAAAATATATCGATTAAATTTTTTTTGTTATCTCCTTATTTAACCTTAATTATTAAAGTTTTAAAAGTAATCGTATATTTAAACACCGGTTTTTTCTATTTTAACTTGAAAGTTCTTTAAATTATAAATCGTTCTTTATCGGAATTACCGAAATTAGAACGAAATTTATTTTTAAAATTACTATATAGCGATAAAATATTATTAATTAAACTTTTTTAATTATTTTAGGCTTTTTTTAAATTATCTCTTATAATAAATTTAAATTAATTTATTACGTTTTTAATAAAATATACTTTTACCGCGAAAATTTAATCCGAAATAATATTAATTTTTGGAAAACGTACATAAACCCATATTTAAATAAAAAAAAGTTTATCAATTTCTTTTTTATCATAAAACTTTAATTTTTTAAACTTTATTTTAGTAATAATAATTTCTTAAAATACGCCGGTTATCTAATTAATAAATTGTTAAAATTCCTTTTTAAAGTTTTAAATACGTATCTAAAATTATTAAATAAAATTTTCCGAATTATTACTTAATAATTTAATAAATTTAAACACTATTTAAAGTTTAAGAGTATTATTTAACAAAACTTTATAATGTAAAACGCTTAAATTAATTAATTAATTATTAAACTTAAATGTTTAAATTTATATTAATCAAAATATTAGAAAAATATAAGGAATAAATAAATAAAATATTTTAATTACGTTTTATAATACTAAAAATAGCTTAACTAACGAAATTATATTACAATCTATCGTTATTTAGTTATAAAATTTAATAAGTATATATATCTTAAAATAAATTAAAATAAATAGTTTAGTTTATATAAATTTATCTTACGTAATTTAACTTACTTAAATCTTATTTCGGTTTTTTGCTAATAAACGGTTCCCAAAAACCGATTATTTTATGTTATAATACGATATTATCTTCAATTTACGAAAATTAACATTAATCGAATAAAAAATAATAATCGAATATATTTTAAGCTAAATATACGAACGTTTCCCGTCTAGTATTAATATATTACAAATATAGCGAATTTACTACTTATGTAACGTATCGTAAAATACGTCGAAATTAAATAAAAATCGAATTTTACTAAACGGCAAAAAAATTTTAAAACGCGTTTAAATTAAACAATTAATTATTTAAAATCTTTATACGAAAATTCAAAAGTATGTCGTAAATAATTCGAAACTATGCGGGTTATTATCGTAAAATAAAATATTATAAAAATATTTACAATTTCGATAAAATTAACTTTTTAATAAAACCTTTTATAATAACGGATATAATAATTATTATTATCGAAAGAAATAGAAAACTTAAATTAACGTAATAAAGAAATAAAAGAATAAATTATAATTATTTAAGTTATTAATTTATAAGGTTAAGTTTTAAAGTTACTTATTATTATAACGAAAGACTATTACCTTACGTTTTAATATTACGACAATTTATTATTAATTAATTAAAAATTACTTAAAATAATAATAATAAAATAAGAAACTAATTAATTTCAAAATAAATTCATTATTTTAATAAATATATTCGAATGCGTATAATAAAAGTCCCATGTTTTCTTTTTTTAAATAGTTACGAAAATTGTTATTTGTTAAAACTCGAAAAGTATTACGCTAACTATAATATTATTACGCTTTATATGCCGGCGTACTTTTCGTATCGGCTTTAAATTTTTAATGTATTTTATTTTTTCATTTAAAATATATTTATTTATTATATATTTAAAACTTAATACGATATTTTTATATTAATATCGTTAATCAAAATTCATTGCCGGTTTTAACGACGTATTTAGAATTATAATAACGTCCGATAATATTAAATCCGGATTTGCCGTAATTAATTTTATTTATTTTATTTTCATCCCGTTTTTTCCGAACTTAAACTTTTTTAATTATATATAAGTTAACCGTTTCCCTATTAACTTTCGCCTGTTTTAACTTTCCGCTTACGAAAACTTTTAAAAATATCCGTAAAGTAATAAAGTAAAAATATTATTTATAAAGAAAATATAAATTACTAAAATATCTTACGAATAAAAATACTTAAATCAATTAATTCTATAATAAAAAGTTATATATTACTTTTGTAAAAACCCGTTTTTTTCGTAAAAATAACGTTTAATTACGTAAAACAAATTATATTTTAAATAAACGTCGAAATTTTAAAACTAAATGTTATTAAATAACATATTTATTATATAATAAGACGATTTTTTAGCGGATAAAAAAACGTAATAAAAATGTAATTAATAACGGCTAAAAGTAATTTTCATAAAAAAGTTATAAGCAAAAAACGAAAATATAATATTTATAATAAGTTTGGATATAATACGCGTATTTTTTATAAAATTATATATACGTTTAATAAAAAAACCTGATAAATTTTAATCAATTTAAAATATTATACTAAATTAATTTATGTTTATTTTAATAAAGTGTTAAAATACGGCTTGCTCGCTTATTTAATACGTTATTATTATTATTATTATTATTGCTACTAGAGGGTGACTACCGTAGTGATGGTATTGATAATGATAATATTTAGCTTAGGAAACGTCCCTTATTAGAGCAAACCACGTCCTCTATGAATTCGCCGCGAACGCGTCGATAGTCGGGCTCGCGTTTTCCCTTCGGCGGTGACTTTGTCTGTACCGCTTTAACGCAGTCGCGCACAACCCGAAGAGCCTAATCCTTGAGGCATACGAGCTCACTGCTTATACTGATGTAAGTCTAAAAGGGATGAGTCCTCCTTTCAATATGCTAATATCTTCGTCGGCCTTTAACTTATCGTCTTATTGCATTGCTTTAATATGGTTACGCGTAAGCTAAATAACCAAAAGGATTTAGGCAAATAGAACTTACCATCACAGGCAAAGGTACTTGCCAAAGGTGGCCAATGTTTATATTTAAGCGGCTTTACGTTAATGGACGCGCGATTATCTGCATCTAAAAAGGCCTTTGGGTTCGTAGACAATGATGCAGTAACGGAGCCCAGACCCTACGTTTCTAGAGGAAGAATAATATCAAGCAAGAAGTAATACTATATGACAGCCATCGTCAAAGTAGTGAATTATTAGAGTATTTGATAAAACAAAGGATAAAAGTATTAGCATAAAAAATGGCCTACATAGTCTGTGCTTAGAGTTTAAGAAGTAGAAAATTAAAATAAGGTTAAACCCCGTTATTTTAACTTAAGCTTTAATATTAAACGTATGAATCGGTAATAAAATATATGTAATAGCAATTTATAAAATTAATATATAATAATTTAAATATTACTACTTTTAAAAAGTGTTAAAAGTACATTATAAAAAGCGAAGGTAATTCGCTTAAAAGGTATTTTTTTATTAAAAAAGTACCAACTTAAAAAAGTAGCTACTAATAGTAATACGACTTTGTAATAGTTAAGAAGATAGTTGTTATTATAACGCTATTTTAAATATACCTATTAAAATAAAACAAAAGGATACTTTATAATTAAAAAGGCGTAAAATATAATATTACGTAAACTTTAAATCCTAAAGCAGTTAATTAAGTAATTAATATGTATTATATCTAGTTAAATATAATATTTATTAGTAGCTACGGACTTATTATTATTTAAAATATCCTATTAACTATATACCTAATTGCTCTAATTTAATATTATAATTTTAATTGAATATATTTTTTAATTTATTAATCTTTATTTATTCTTATTACGACCTAACATTTAAAAGCTTAAAAGTAATAATCGAAACGGGTTTAGCGAGTTCTTAATATTGGCAAAGTTCTATACCTAGCTAAGAAAGCGTAAAGAACTCGGTAATTTAAGCTCGATTAAATTAAAAAAAAGGTTTAAAGGGGTGAAATGGTTTCAAAGTTTAAGCTAACTATATATTTCAACTTAAAATACAGATTTATACGTTTAATATCTTTATATTTATAAGTAATAATATTTTATATTTAATAATACTGGTAAACATTAAATAATAGATTAGAAATAACGCGTTTATTAACATTATTATTATAATTATATAACTTTAAGTAGATATTCGCAAAATCGTAAATTAAACTTAATTCTTCTTAAGTAACTTAAAGAGGGATAAATATGTATAAGTATATAGGTAAAGAATTTTACTTTAAAATATGAAAGAAATAAAAGAGTATTCTTATTTAGAAATAAAAATATTTTAACTTCTAGAATTTAAAAAGATAAATAAATTAAATCTTCGATGAGATTACTTTTTGAAATAGAAACGCTTTGTACTAATTTAAACTAATTTAAACTTTTTAAAAAAGTATTTAGATAACTAAGAAGAAATAATACAAATTTTACATATTTTAATTTAATAAAATTCAGTAAGAATTAAGATTTTAGATTTTAATAACAACGATACCAGTATATAACATATTATATAATCTTGCTAGAAAGAATTATTTCGAAATAAGCGCTTAAGTTTTGATAGCTATTAATTAGAATAAACTAGCTAGGTAAGGATAATAGCGAGTTAATCGATATATCATATAAAAATGAAAATATAACGTAAAGAAATAAAGCGGTTAAACTTTTAAAATTAATTATTTAAATTAAATACGTTATAAACATTATGCTAAGAGATAATAATAACAAATACTTATAAGGGGAAAGAGATAATACATTTTAAGTAAAAAAGGTTATCGAAGTAATTAAATGAAAAATGTTGACTATTAATTACAATGTATAAAATAATCTTAAAAGTATAAAAATAAAATAAAATTAACAGAGTTAATATTAAGCTAAATACTTTAATTAAAATAATATAATATATACAATAATTCGATCTTAAATATTTAAGAATTTATAATATAAATATTAAAAGTTAATATTAAATGAAAATTTAAAAATAAAATTGATTAATAATTATAATTATACGAATTTATTTTAACTGAGAAGTATTACTACTATATTTAAAGTTTTAATAACAAGTTAATAAAATTAAAACGTTATAAAGAATACGTAAGGCTAAAGTACTATAGGAAGTAAGAAAGACTTCAGTAAGAAAGAAATTAGAGGAAAGAATATTACGTTCTCGAATAGTAATAAAGAGATAAAAGGGGAAAAAAAAGATATTATAAAAGAAATTCGAATGAGATTATATAGGCGAATTATTTATATAATAAAAGGAAGATATTAATATATGAATACTTTTAACATTAAATATATACCGTATTATATCGTTTTAAGGAAAAAATATACACTAAAGGTTCAAATGTATCCGTGCAGTTACCTTTTTCTTATCAAAACATACGTTTTTTAACTTAAGATAACAATTTAGATAAAAAAGATAAATATATAAGAGTTATATATTTATATAAACAATTACATATATTACGTATAGTAGTTAATTATCCGTCTTTAAACTAGGCTCCTCGCTATTAGTTAATCGATTAACAGCTAGTAAGAGGAATTTTCATAGTAAAAGTTTAAACCTCTATGGTATAATAATTGTACTAAACTTTTAATAGCTACAACTTCCAACGTTGTAATTAAACTTATAATAAAATTTATTATTGGATAAATTTAAGTAAAGCTGTATATTATTATAATTTTTTCTTAATTTATTACTACCTACTTTTAATAATAGAGTCGGGGTAAAAATGGTATATTTGGGTGAGAAATAGGTGGGCGCACGGATTCAATTGACCGATGAGTGTATGAATTAACAATATAACGAACTTTTTATATAAGGCTAAAGATTTAATGTCGTTAATTAAAAAAAATTAAATTTTCGAATTAACGGTAATACCGCTATTTAAAAAAGAAAACGGCGTAAAAGAAAATTAATAAATTCGCTTCGATTCGAAATTAACTAAAAGAGAAACCTATTCTAATAAAACTACATTATGTTTTTTTAAGATATATAACGTATCACATCACTTTACAAGACGTAATACCTTATTAAAGAGGTCTTTTTTAACATATTTTGATCTCCTAACCCCAATTATTTATATCTTAATAATAACTATATAAAACGGCTTATAAAAAATGAAAATAAATCTAACCGTTTAAGCTAAAAAATTAAAAATCGAAACTTAATTTTATAATATTTAATTTTATATATATAGTTGTCTATTATATTTTATATAAACGATTTAAAAGTTAATATGACCAAACCGATTCATCCGTAGTTTGCAAAAATTAATGTCGATTAAAAAATTAATTACTAAGGAGATTTTAACTAAGATACTAGAACGTTATATATATAGCTATAATAAGTTAAAAATATAACGAAGTTATTAATATAAATTATAAAATTACTACGCATTGAAAATTGTGCACGCCTCATTTTTCTACTAAAACTCTCTAAAACACACCACTTTCATTAACAAGTATTTATATCAAAATTACTTTAATAAATTTAAAGTAAATATTAAATACTAACATGTTATATCAAATTATATATAAAAACTTTGGTCGATTTTAACATTTATAGTTGCCTAGTTTCGCGTAGTGTAATATATATACTATAAGATTTTAGGGTTTTCAGACAATTTGTATAAGGCTTGGCACGTTTTGATAAAATCTTTACTTTATCTTCTTTTATATCTAGAAAACTTTATATTCGCGCCTAGATTTTATATATTTAAAACTAATCTTAAGTAATATTGCTTATTTCTATACCTAATTAAGTTTTTTCAAATTATAAAAAATTTCTTTTCTCGTAAAATAATATTATAATTATGTTAGGTTTTGGCCGTTTTAGGTATAAAAGTGGAGTATGTACAATGTTTAATACGCAGTGATTATAATATTTGATTTAAGTAATATAATATTATATATCGAACTAGCTAATTATTTATAATCTTATTGTGAACTTTATTATTTAAAATATATAAATATTTTCATTCTTATAAAGTAAGGCAATCTAATAAGCTTTTAATAAATATAAAATAAGTTTAACTTCGGTTGTAAAATGAAATCAATGAAAATGTTATAAGCGTAAATATCTTATCGCAGTTAAAAATATACCCGCTTTTATAAACACAACTATAAGTACTTAGATAAGTACTTTTAATATAATTAATTACTAACTTTCGACCTTTAATGTAATACGACGTAATATAGCTATAATGCTATATATAATACGTATTAATATATGAATTCGCTATTATTTAACGAGTTATTAAAGCGAATATTAATTAAGCTCCAAAATTATTACGTTATATTTATCATATATTAAAACATTTATATCACGGCCTAATAATTAACTTCGTAGTAAAAACGATCCGGCTAAACTTAATCAACCTTCTAACAGTAGCGACTTTACGTAGCCGGCGTAAAAGGCTTAGAAATCGGGCACCTTAAACCGATTAAGCTAGGAGAGGAGGTTTAAGAGGTCTAAAAGGATTAAAGATTTAAGATGGCCTAAGGTTATGAGCTGGAATGAAAATATATACGCTTATTTTCTCTGCATCTCCTTGAATAGCACTAGCTTATAATACAATTTCGTTACGTAAAGTATTTTTTACTAACGTACCGAACAAGCTCATCGGATAAACAAGCTTACTAAATAGTCCCAACACATTATAGTTACCCAGTTTTAATTAATCTTTTTTTAACATTAATAATATAAAACGGTTGATAAAAAAAGTAAGAAAAAATTTAGCTGTTTAAGTTAAAAAACGAGACCCGATATTTATTATACGACACTTAGTTTTATTTATAAGAGCGCTCAGTTTACTTTAAATAAAGGATATACTAATGAATTTTTTAAAACAGATATTCTTTTTAATTAGCGGAAATTAACAGCGATTGAAAAAAAATCGATTATCGACCGAGTTCTGAACCCAGTTTCGTAAGGGTTTTTTAACCGGCTTTAATATATAAAGAATTTCGCTAATACAATATTTATTTAACACAGTATAAAGCGCGTTAAGATTAAGTAAACGTCGAACTTTATTAAACCATTAAAGAACTTACAGGGTATTAAAATTAAAATTTTAAAAATATTCCGCAAATAATTTAAGCTTATTCGTATTATAATCACGAAATACGATATTAAAATAAAAATTTATAGTTTTAATAGAACATAATAAATAATAATACTTTTTACAACAAGGGTAATAATATTTACAAATGCTAAAAAAACGTAAAAGTTTAAATAGATATAATAAAGAAATAAAATAGAAGTTATATTTATATAAATTTTTAAATTAGAAAAATAAATATTATCATTATCTAATATTTCAACGTTAAACAAATACCTTAATTTTTAATATTATAAAACATATTACTAGTTAATTAAAAAATCGGTTTAAATAATAATATAAGGAATAAACTAAGTTTAAAATGAATTTAATACTTTATTTAACATATTTAAACGTATACTAACAAAATCGAGACGTTTTTATTTTATTTTTAATAGTTATAGAAATTACTATTCGGTAAAAATTCGAAATATTACGGTAATAATAGCATTATTAAGTTTTATATACTAACTTATTTCTCTTATTTATATTAACTTTTTAATATATCCTGTTTTGTTATTTTTAAATACGTTCATTTACTTTATATTATTATACTACAGCCAGTAAGACCTCGAGTAACGGTCTCTAGGTGGACCGAAACAGGACTTAAGTGGGTCAAGTCACGTGATACGGCTCCGAGAGGCTCCAAAGAAGCGTAGAGGAGTGTATGCAGTTAAGTAATATAGCTCCGAAAAGTTTTAAAGGAGGGTAAAAAAGCTACCAAAGGATATATACGCTCGATATTCCATAACTAAATAACAATAATTTGTAATATAATTTCGTTACTTAAGATACCTTTACTATTACGAAACGTAATAAGTTATTTTTAATTATTTAAATTCTTATATTACTTTATTAATATAAACCCGTACGTTTAGCTTTAATAATTAGTTAATTAACTTAACCGTTATATAATATAAGTTTTTATTTCATAATATCGTTAAATTTTAAGTAATATTTTTAGACAAAATATCGATTAGTAATTCGGAAATTTTTATTTAGCAGCTTTAAGCTCGCATTCGATAATTAAAAGGAAAGTTTTAATAGTTTATCGAATTTGCAGATGTAATTCTATTAGCATTAGTTATTATTATTATCAAGATAAAACCTAACAAGCCGGAACCTTATAACGGAAAAGGGAATTTATAAATTTTCTTTACTTAAGTACGCGTTTATTTACGTTTTTAAAACCTTGATAACGTGCCGGACTGGATTTTCGTAATAGGAGCATACTTTACTGAAAACGTGTCTAATTAATTCAAATTAGTAATGTGGAATTACTTCGAAAATGTTAAGGATAATAAAAAGTGTTTTATTAACGAATACATTTTTTTTGTATATTAATTTTAAGAATAAGATTCGCCTTAATTTTAATAACTTAAATAAAGAAAGATTAATAACCTAAAAGATCCTTAAATTTAAGCAAAAAAAACCTATATTTACTTATACCGTTAACTTTAAAATTTTGATCGTTAAAGCCCGATGAGGAGATAAAAAAGTAAATGTTTCAATCGATATTTTTTTTTTAAAAATTTAAGACCGACGTTAAGAATAAAATAATTCAGGTCGAACGATTAATTGGTTTTATTAATTATATCGCGGAAGTTATTAAAATTAATAATTAACAATTCGAATACTGTTAGAAAAAACGCAAACGATTTATCTTAGAAATAAGTATTCGAAATAATAAATTTAGATATTCGGCTATTATTACTACTCCTAAAAGGAATAACATTTTTTATAAATAAAATCAGGATTTATAAAGATAGGTATAGTTTAACGATAAAGTCTATAGTACGTTAAATGCTAAAATTATAATAAGAAAGAATATAAAGTACTGTAATACACCGAGCTAAAAAAACCTTAATAAAATAAACCTTAAACCTTAATACTTATTAGATAATTTTCTAATAACATAGAAGGAAATATTTTCGCCATAATTTAAAACGGGAAAGGCCTTCCGAAACCTTCGTATATAAATATATAACAAGCCTAGAAAAAGGTTAAAAGGTTATTACAAATAGGTTTAAAGAAAAATAAAGAATAATAAAAAGCCCGAGAATAAGAGCCGTTAAAGGGAAGATTTACTAATAAAATACCATTTTTATGACGATAATAAAAACAAGCCTAACGACGAACGGCTTAAATAATCAAAAAATAGCTGTTAGAGCATTAAAAATAAATTGAAGTTATTTGTTCTGGAATTTTTAACCGATATAAACGAATGCATGCCTTATATCGTAGGCGTACGTAATGTCTCGATCATAAAAAATAGAAGCGTTTTACTTATTAACGTATTATACGTATAGTTAGAGAAGGATTTAATTACCTTAATAGAACAGGAAATAACAAAAATAATAAGTAATAATATCGATACTTTCGAACTAGAGAAAAATAGGAAAGAATGAATTAAAAAACGGCTGTATAAAGTTAACTAAAAGAAACATAATGCCTACAAAAAACATTTTCTGTTATTACGAATAAAACGACTATTAGATAGAAAAAAAGTTAATTCGAAGAATAATTATTAAATATTACCAATAAACTATTACGAAGTTATAGGTTTAATTGGTATACGTTACTAATTTAGAGGAGCGACGGATTTTTAAGGATAATATTCGGTAATATAGTAATTTGAAAACTATTGCGCTAAAATATTTTAGTAAAAACTTATTCGAAAAATAAAACGATTACTTTAAAAACTTAAAAGTATAAATGTGACGATAATAAAAAAATATATAATAATTACAGGTAATTAATTAATAATTCAAAAAGCGAATTAATAGGTTAAAATATAAGACAAAATAATAATGGCAATATATTAAGCAGTTACGAAATAAAATGGATTAGTTATACTAGTAAGTACGATAGCTTAAATAAAACTCAAAAAACGAAGGCTACCTATAAGAAAGCTATAAGATGGCGAAATCTAAAAAAACGACGGAAACTCCCAAAAAAGGCTTTAACAGTAATAGGGGATAATAATAACCTTATTCTTTTGAAAATACGGATTGGGATATATTAGTACACCGTTATAATAGATAACGGAATTTTAAAAGGTAACTATATTATACCTAAAATAGTTAACCGACTTAAATTATCATAGATGTATAAAAACTCTTATATTATAAATATCGCGACAGGTTAACCATTTTTTTATAATAATAGAAAAATCATATACGAAATTAATCACCTAGATATTTTTATTTCAGAAAAATGCATAATAGTTAATTTCGATATAATGCCATTAAAGAATTACGATATAATTTTAAGAAAAGTATGGTTACGCCAGTATAACCTCTTAATCGACTAAAAAACTGGCTAAGTAAAATTTGTTTTATAGTTTAACAATAAATACTAAGAAAAAAGAATTTTAATATTTAATCGAAGATAACGGCGAATACCGGCATAAGAATACGATAGATATTTTACTACTTATAGAAATACGATATAAGAAAGAAAATGAGTATTACCAAATATTTCGATATATTATTATTATTATTATATTAAAATTACAGCAATTAAATGACGATTTATAGCAACAGCCTAAAAAGCTAGAAGATTTAACGAATATACTACTAATATAGTACAAATATAAGCGTTTATTTTGAAAAAAGATCGAAATGAAATTATTATAATATAGCAAATAAAATTACGAAATTGTTTTTAAAAAAAAGTGTCTACTAAATTTTACTTTATCTTTAACCTTGACGAAACAGAACTATATATACTTAAGGAATACCTAGAAGATCGATTAGCAAAAGGATAAATTCGACTTTTAAAGTTACCAGTTGGATATCCTATATTTTCTTTTTTTAAACAAACGAAAAGTTATAATTAGTTATAAATTACTAATAAGTTAATAGTATTATTGTTAAAAATCGAGTATTATTACCCCTAATCAGCGAAATAAAAAATTGCTTTTATAAAACCTAATAATTTACCAATTGTAACCTTAAAAATGAATATAATTTAATCCGAATTAAAAAAGGTTACGAATAGAAAATAGCGGTTCGGACCAAATATGGCCTATACGAATACCTCATCACCCTTATAGGACTTACCAATACGCTAATAACGTTTTAACATATAATTAATTATATTCTTAAAAACATTTTAAAGTTTTTATGATATAGTACTTCGAGAATATTTTTATTTTCTTAGAAATTAAAAAGTGGAATAAGGAGTATATTTATAAGATGCTATAGTTATTTTAAAACGGTACCTTGCTAATTAAGGTAAAAAAGCTATTCTTATATACAAAAAGTTAAATATTTAAGCCATATTATTATTTTCGGATATATCAAAATAAAGCTGAAAAAAATCGTAGTAATACGAAATTAAATTACGCCTATTACAGTTTAAAAAACATAAACCTTGTTTCAAATTTACTAAGTATTATCGAAAATTTATTAGAAATTTGAGCCGGATAGTAATATCTTGAAATAAATTTATTAAAAAAAGAAAGAAGTTTTAATAAACGCCAAAAATAAAAAAAACCCTTTTAAATAAATTAAGAAAATCATTATTAACTAATCAGTACTAATTATATACAATCTAAGTCGTTTAGTTAAGCTAGAAACCGATATGTTAAATTACGCTTTAAGCGTAATAATTGAATAACAAAACGATTAAAGTATATTACATCCTATTGCTTTTTTTTATAAGTTGTAAAAACTTAAGTTATATTAAGCTATTCTCGATAAAGAATTTATAGTTATTATTAAGGCGTTCCCCGAGTTTAAACCATTTTTAACGGTAATTAATAATAGATTAAGATATATACGGATTATAAGAATTTTACTCGGTTTATTACGATTAAAAAATTTACTATACGATAACTTCGTTATGTAAAAAAGTTAGTAAAGTACGATTTCGTTAGTATTTCTCGAAAGGGTCCAGAAAACGGTAAAGTCGATATTTTTAACAAATAATTAAACGTTAAAAAGAAAATAGTTAAAGTTAAGTATACAGTTTTTAATATAATTAAAAAAGGTTATTTACGTTTATAATAAGTTGCGATAATACGAGTAATACCTTTATATATGTACTAAAAAATCAGAAAAATAACAATAATTTATATAAATAAAGAAATAAGTTACAAATCTTAAAAAAATGCTAGGAAAATTTAGTACGAGATATATATAAACATTAGTTACATGGATACCTAGGGATTCATAAAACCTTATAACGCTTTTAGCGTATTTATTATTTCTTTAAAATGAAAAATATAGTATAAAAAGTTTTATGTTAATGCGATATTTGCACTAAAGCAAAAATACGACGACATAAACTTTACGGAAAATTACAACCGCTACTAATCGCAAAACGACCATAAGATTTCATTACGATAAATTTTATCACCAAACTTCGTTTATTAAAAAGCTTAACTATAGATATATATTACGACAGTATTTTCGTAATTATCAATCGATTTATAATTCTTTTTATGTTTTACCTTATAACAAAAATACTAATATCGAATAAATAACGTATATTTTTGTTTAAAGATCTTTAATATATACGGATTACTATACGAAATTATTTCGGATAAAAACACGATTTTTACTTTTAAGTTTTAGTAAAACTTACTAATATAAATCGGTTTAAGTTACAAGTTATTTAATATATTCCGACCCTAAACGGATGGATAAGTAAAACGCCAAAACCAGAAAGTTAAAAATATACTTACGATATTATATTAATTACGAGCAAAATAACTAAGTTAAGGTGTTGTTAATAATTTAAATAACTTACAATATCAGCTACTATAAAAGCATTAAAATAACCTCATTAATAGCTAACTTTGGATTTACTTTAAAAATCTATAACAAAATATAAAAAAAACCCCGCTTAATATTAAGGTTATTCTTATAACAGAACAATTTATATAATTATATCGTGATATAAAAACGGAAGTCGAGTTTATTTGTAACTAAATAAAAAATACTATAATTGAAAACGGTTAAAAAATTAATTTTTTTAAAGGAAAGGTAATTTATCAAATTACTAAAAATATTCGAATAAAACGGCTAAGTTAAAACCTTAACTTTAAATGTATTAGCCCTTATAATATCATTAAGAAAATTTTAAAAAATAATTATTAATTGAAGTTTTTACTTAACGTTAAATTTTATTTAATTTTTTATATATTCTTGTTCGAGTTAATAGTAAGCATTATCAAAATATATACCAAATAAAATAACGTAAAGGTAAAAGAAAAAGCGATATATACGGTAAAAGAAAATACTAAATACGCGAAAAATTAATGGATTTATTTAATATTTAATTAAATAATAAAGTTGCTCCGACTTCGAAAATATCTAAAAACCTAAAAAAAATCTTATAAGCGTTTGGCGCTTATTAAAAAACTTTTACTAATAACGGCGTTAGGTAAACAAAACTCCTAATCGAAATTAGAAAAAAAACTAAAAGAAAATAACTAATTTTAATTAACGGTAGATAACTAGGTTTTTAAACGTCGACGTTCGTTTTCTAAACGCTTTACGTTTTTTTAATCGTTTAGTTCGTCTAAAATTTATAATCTCCGGTTAACTATTTTAATACCTTTCTTACGAAAAAAGATTTATTAAATACGTAAGCGGTCTAGTTAAAATAAAATTTCGTCTAGATAATGCGAAATAACTTTTAACTTGTTTCGAATATCTCGCAAGCTTTAATAAGTAATGAACTTTTCAAACATTAAGCGATTTATATTTTTGTTCATATTGTAAAAAGAAAAAGTAAAACTTCTAACCCGTTATATTAACGCTTTTTAAGTACATAAGCCTTATAACAGGTTACGCCTTTAACTATAACATACTTTTCGTTAGTACGAAAACAAAATATATAAGATATAATTTCGAAACCAAAGGTAATTACGAAATAAACTAGCACCTTACGTTCTTTTTTTCGGTTACGTTATTTACAAGTTTTAAAAATACGATCAGATATAATAAAAATGGATTTACCAGGTAAAAAAAATTCTTCGAGACGAAATTTGTTTTTGAAAAAAAGGAAATCGTATTATAACACAACTAGTAAAACCTTAAGAAACGGTCTTTAAGAGGACCGAAATAGAACTTAAATAAGTTAAATTACGTAATGCGGCTTCGAAAGGCTTTAAGAGAGCATAGGGAAACGTATAAAGTTAGGCTGTATTGCTCTTAAAGGCTCTAAAAAAGCGTAGAAAAACGTATGCAGTTAGGTAATATAGTTTCGAAAAACTCCAAAAAAACGTAAAGAAGTTATAAAAGGATATATAAGCTCGATATTCCATAACTAAATAACGATAGCTTACAGTATAACTTCGTTACCTAAGATACTTTTAATATTACGAGACGTAACTAAGTTACCCCTTTAATGACTCAGATTCCCATAGTACTCCTGCTAACATAAACCGTACGTTTAGGTTTAATAGTTAGTTAATTAGCCTAGCCGTCACATATATCGCAAATTTAATACGATGTTATTATATTTATATCGCGAAATAAAATTTTCTTACCGGCATTTATAATGCGTTTAAAATTTTTAAAATATTCGATGATATTAAATTCGGATTTATAAAAGTTAAAATTATTTTTTCCGATTTCGTAATGTCCTTTTCGAATTAAAAGTTTTAGTAAAATTTATACTAACCGCTATTCCATTTACCTTTACTAATTCTGTTATCTTCGTACTTATATAAACTCTTAAAAACATTATTAAAACTATTTAACAAGGATGTTAGTTATAAAAAAGATTAAAAATTACCAGAGTAGTTCGCAGATAAAAATAATTAAATCGGTTATCTTTTTAATAAGAAATCACTTAATCGTATTATATAAAGTTGCTCTTTTAAAGGAAGAAAACAGTTGTATATACGAAACGAATTACATTGTTAGTAAGCGTCGAAGGAGTAAATATTAACAGTTTTATAAAAAAACATTGCTATATAAAAAGGAAAATTTTTTAACTAAAAAAGAAGATCATAATAAAAAAAATGCAGTTAATAGTAGATAAATATAATTGTTATAAAAAGATTAAAACGAAAAAATACAAGTATAATATTTGCAGCAAACTCGAATATAATACGCCTATTTATAAAAAAGTATAAATGCGTTTAATGAAAAGAAAATCTAATTAATTTTAGTTACTTTAATATATTATAGTTAATTAAATTAAATTTGTTATCGCGACGTATTAAAAACTATGCGGTGAGCTTATTCGGTACGTTATTACTTAACATAACTAATTATATTTTATTACTTAGTTATCTTATATTACGGCTAGTAACATAAATAACAAAATGATTAATATTAAGCTTACTTAATTTCCTAAACGGCCTTTTAACCTACGTCGAAACTTTTACTTTGATATAATAAGGCTTAACTTTTAAACCTATACTTACCGCTGATAGGTTTTCTTGCAAAAGGCCGGCTTTATAATTAAAAGTCAATTAATCTTAATATCTGTCACAGCGCTGTCCGTTGCTTAGGTTTCTGGGAAATATTCTGTTGTTGCACGGGGAAGGAGGGGGGGGCTACATTGCGCCTGAGTAACGCTTGGGTGCAGCTACCGAAATAGCGGCCTAAGCCGTATTTGCTGGTGCTGTAACAGTAAACTATTGCAGTAAATGAATGATGTGCCCTAATGAGCATCAACTAAGTTTGAAAAGAAACAAGCTATCGCAATAAATGGCTCCTATTTTTCAACAAGACAAGGTCACATTACACTAGCCCATAAACCATATTAGCGGATGCGAAGAATTCGCCACAGCTGATGAGGGTTTCTGGACTCGATGTGCCCCTCCCACCCTGAGATCTGAGCCCTGTTTGATAGGTCAGTTGGCCCAAATGAATCCATTTAATGCCGCATGATGGGGGAAACTCACAAGTTGGCGGGGTTACCGTTAAGAAGGTCGATGTAAGTTCCGGTCCCGATATTCTGGATCCTGAGTAGGTCAGCCGACCGAATCCGGCCAGGGCAAGAATACACTTACATGAGGACTCGACCAGAAGGGTCGGCGGAGACCAAGCGCCAGAGCTGATGCTGGTTGCCGTTATTTCCGCCTGACCACCCGGTAATTTTGGTGCCGTTACTGGAGCCGCCATTGTAAAGGTCGATGTAGGCTTTATTAGAAGTCGGTCAGCAAGGAAACGGATGATGGACGACATCGGGAGAAGAGTCCGTACTGCCCGTCTTGACATTGCGGATCATCCAGCTCGGCCAGACAGGGTTGTCGTCGACCCTCTCGAGCTTCCACTGTTGATTTTCGAGGCCGTGGAACTGGTACCCAATGATAGGAGTGCCATTCTGGGGTTTCCCTAAAGATGAGTGTTAGCTGATGTTGTACCACTATGATTATGGTTAAGACTCTTACCCTCAGTAAGGTCAATAGCAGTGCCAGTCCCGTAGTTCAGGAAGCTGACAATGGCGCCGTCGAGAGCGTCGCTCGGGTACATGGTGTTGTATTGCTTTGAGATCGTACCAAAGTGACTAATTGTAGTGATGTGATGCTGAGAAGTCTGCGGATGGGCGATACTCCCTGAGGATGTCCCGGCCTTTATATAGTTTTCTTTGGGAAAATGTTCAAGTGATGTCACTTTGGATATGCTTGTGTCAGCAGAGTCCAACCGGAAGTCGTTTGGCTCTACCTGCACACACCTGGCTTAACCCATTGTCATTTTCTAGCTGAAAGTCGAACAAATTGGTTTGCCTGCAGGTTGTATTGGCTTGGCGCTGTACACGCATGCTGGTATGTGAGAATCTGCGGCTACAATGTGATATATGATGTGTGTTATTACATGGAATAGGCTATGCAAGTTGTCTTTCTGGGACCGTAGGTTTATGGCCACCAAGCGAAATCACTTGACTATCACCGCATGAAGATATTCAAGTATTGCTACCGGATCCTTCTACTCTTTCTTGTTTCCGGAAGTAGCCAGCGATGCAGTCTGGGTTTCCTGTATTCCTGCGCGCTCTCATTTCTCCCGACCGGGCTGGTTTCACAACTTAGTCTAGTAGGTGAAAATCCAATGTGTATATTCAGGATGCAAAGTTAAATTTGTCAATGTAACCACAGCTAACGGTCTAGACCTCATGCGTGCAGCTTCACTACCGGCCTTGCAGAAGCGACATGGGGATAGACGGAAGCGTTTTAGTGCTTGGACATTACGAGTCAATCTGGCTTTTGCCACAGTTGCCATCGAGAAAAAAGCGACTTGATTGCTGACGAACTGACGCTTCATGGCGATATATCCGCTATTTGGTAACAGACCTTTCATTGCTTACAGTAGTTGGGGATATTTTGTATTCGTGAACCCACTCGACCCAACACTTTCCTTATAAAGCTAAAATAGAAAATACGTATAAATTTTATACGAGAAAATATATATATAGTTGGCATCACTTTATATCTACGATATCACGTTTAAGTTCTTACTATTAACACGCTTTAAAGCTATATAAAAGACAACTATGATAAGTTTTAAAGTTTATATTTATTAAAAGTAATACCGTTTTACCTTTTCTCTTACGCTTTAAACGGCGATAAAGCTTTAATAAAAATTATAATAACTTTAAATTTTATACTTTTATTATTAAAAGATTTTCGTTTAAATGCATACTGTAATTATTAAAAGTAAATTAAAAAATTTATAAAAAGCTAGTTTATATTAACGAAAAATAATAAATATATTATTGCGGTAATATAAAAAGTAGTTTTTACAGAAATAAACGAATCGTTTTTTTAGAAAAAATAACTAATTCTATATATAATAAATAAAGCACGCATTAAGTACGTTTTAAATATCGAGACGATAAAAATTTAATCATTTATAAAAAGCCATACTATTTTATACTAAGTAAACGCTTTTTAATCTTTTAAATAACTATTAACAAAAAATACCGTAAAGTAATATTAGTGATTCCGTTGCGTGGTGCAAAATAGAAAGAATTAATATTATTCGCCGTTTTATTAAAGAATACAGTTTTAAATATAAAATTAAAAGCTGTATAAACTCCTAGTTATATATTACTATTACAGGACGTAAAACCTATATTACGGCATTAATAGTGCAGCTCCTTTTAGCTAACGTAACGCTATATATATGAAAGCATTTCATACCTCTTAAATAATTTCTTTTCTTTTTTTTATTGCGTAATAATAAGATATTTTACCTAGACTTAGAGACGTTTAATATTGTAGCAGTTTGTTGTATTTTTAAAATAAACTTTTACGACAGTTAGGTTTCGTTTTACCTCGGATAGATTTTCGCTTCGCTTTAAGTCCGCTGTTAATACGTCGTTATTTCGTTATAATTTCTCTAAATATTTTAATTTTAAAAATATTACAAATGTTAATGCTTTAGAATTTAAATAAGTATAAAATAACGGTGTACCCCCGTTATTACAATTTATTAATTTTTAAAAATAAAGTTAAAAATATTATCGTTTAATTAGTATTATAATACGCCTCGTATACGATTTTATACCGTTAAGAAAATTCCTTAAGTTTAACGAGGAACCTTAAAAGATTTTTTAAGATATTTTTATTATTTTTTAAAATGTTTATTAATCTTTTAAAAACGAGTGATTTTTTTTACAGTAACGTGTTATTGTTATGACCTAACGGTCTTGACCTTCTCTGACGGTCGGGATAATAGAAGAGGCCAGCCCCGATCCAAGCTAAGATGTTTGGCATTTTGAACCCGTCGAGCCAGGGGAAATAACTTAAGAAATTTAAGAGGCTTAAGCCTTTAAACCAGTTAAACCTTTTAAGCCAAAAGTAGAATGTATATATTCGTTAGATTTTGTAATTAGATAACGATAGTTTGTAATATAACTTCGTTTTTTAAGTTACTTTCAGTATTACAAAATGTAATTAAGTTATTATTATTTTATTATTTAAACGATACGATATTTTATTAACATAAATTCGTACGTTTAGGTTTAATAATTAGTTAATTAGGTTAGCCATTATACGTTATAAATTTATATTTAGTAATACTGTTAGGTTTTAAGAAATATTTTTAATTAAACTATTAACCAATATTTAGAATACGAATATTTAATAATTTTAGGTTAATATTTAGGTTTTGAAGACTTAAATTAAATAGTTATTAGTTAAAGCTAAACTTACGGATATTTAAATTATATAGTAATTATTAAGGTTAAAAAACCGGAACCGTACAATAAAAGAGAAACGTTTAAAGTTTCCTTACGTAAGTACGCTTGTACTTACGTTTCTAAATAGTTAATAACTTAATAAATCAAATTCTTACGGTATCGGTTTTCCTTAAGGGAAACGTTTTAGATTAATTTAAATTTATTTTTAAGAATTACTTAACTAAGGTAGAAAACAATAAAGAAATTAATATTAATAAATTTTTTATCACGTATACCAATTTCGAAAACAGATTTAAGGCTAATTTTAAAAATTTTAACGAAAAACGTATAATAATAGAAAAGATTTTAAAATTCCGGTACAAAGAATTAATATCGAAATACATTATAGCTTTTAGAGATTTTATAAGTAAAGCCGGATAAACCGACGATAAAGGAAATAACTTTATTAATATTTTTTATAAAAGAATTAAAAAAAATAACGCTAAAAATACAATTATTCAATTTTTACGACTTATTATAATCGATAAATATATTATAAAAAGCGTATAAAACAATAATCGTTAATATAAACGATGTTAAAAACGACGTAAACAATTTACCTTAAAAATTAGTAACTAAGGTTATAATAAACCTAGGTATTTAGTTAATACTAATAGCTCCCAAAAAGGTAATATATCTTATAATATAAAACTTAAACTTATAGAAATTAAAATTATTTAGCAATAAGATATACGTTATAGGAAGTATTAGAATTATGACAAAATTAATTATAAAATAACCCAGTATAACGAACTTTAGAAATTTTAATAAGATAAACTTTAAATTTTAATACTTATAAAAAGACTTTAAAATAGCTAAAACGGAAGGATTTTCATTATAATATAATGCGGAAAAAGCTTTTTAGGATTTTTAGACATAAAAATATAACAAACCTAACGAAAAACGAAAAGTTTTATACAAACTAAAGTATAAAAAATACGATAAAAAGACTTATAATAATAACTATAAGATTACGAAAAATGGGCGTAACTTATTAAAGAAAATATAATTTTATGTCAAGAAAATCAAATATAACGATAAATAATTTAAATAATTAAAAATAATTATAAAATTATTAAAGATAAACAAAATAATGTTACTTAAAAAGGTTAACCGATATATTAAATTTAACGTAATTTATTTTATTAGAGCTTAATGTTTCATTTATACAAAAATAAGAAATATATCCAAAGACGACTTTAACGAATTTAGAGATAAGGGTTCGATTTTATACGATAGGAGGGGGAAAATCCGAGAAATCGACAATAGTATCGTTACTTATATCGACAAAGTAACGAGGAGAAGGGATATGAAATAGTGTTTAAAAAAATTAGCTAAAAAGATAAAAGTACTTATAAGAAAATTCTTTTTATTTTTTAAATTATTTACGAATATCGACGTTATACAAAATAGGCCTAAGATAAACTTAACATAGTTACCTAATAATTAATTACAAACTTACATCTTTATTTATTAATTATAATAAATTCTTAAAAAAAGAAATAATAAAAAAGATTGTAGGAATTTATGTAAAATTTATAAAAAAAGCTAACATTACAGCGTGGGAAAGTTTTCGTAATATAAAAAATTTCCTTATATAATGGGGTTAGGAATTACGATAATATGCCGAATAAATATTAGTATTAAAAGTATAAAAAAGCGATATAAAAATATATCGCGGAATTCGAAAACAAAATAGAGTAGTAATAAAAATATATTAAGTAATTACGAAACGAAATTAATTAATTATATGAAGAGGTATGATAATTTAAACGAAACCTTAAAGACGAAAAATATTTATAAAAAGCTGTAGGTTGGCAAAATTTAAAGAAATTAAAAAAAAGCCTAAAAAGAGCTTTAGTAATAACGGTAAAAAACGATAATAACCTTATTATTTTAAGAATACGGATTAGGATATATTAGTATACCGTTATAGTGAATAACGGAATTGTAAAAGGAAATTATATTACGTTTAAAGTAATTAATAACTTTAAACTAATATAAACATTGAAAAAATCTTTATTTTTCCGAAATGGTCGAAAGTTAATTCTTTCTTTAAGATAACGGAAAAATTATAAGCAAAATATATTATCTCGATATTTTTATTTTAAGAAAAGCGATAATAATTAATTTCGATATTATTCCGATGAGGAATTACGATATAATTTTGGGAAAAATATGGTTACGTTAATATAACCTTTTAATCATTACGAAATTAGTTAGGTAAAGTTTATTTTATAGTTTAGCGATAATGATAAAAAGAAACAATAAAGATTATAACGTTTAATCGAAGATAGCAATAAGTGCCGGTATAAGAATATGATAAAAACTTTATTATTTAAAGAAATACGATATAATGTTAGTAGAAGTGTTGTAATTCTGGGTCTTGATTCCTGTCTAACTTTTTTCATCAACAATATAGGTGGAAGAGCAGCCATATACAGCTGCTTCCTGCTTTGTCCCTTACAATCCTAGAGCCACCCAAAGCCCTTTGTTTCCAACAACAAAGCCCTCTCAGAAAATCATCTCAACTGCTTACATATAATAAACAACAGGTATTATAGAAGGATACAACGTATTATTATTATTATCAGAGTAAAGTTATAGTAATTAACTAACGATTTAAGAGAATTATAACCCGAGAAGTTGGAAAGTTTAATTAATATATTATTATAATATTATAAATATAAGTTTTTATTTCGAAAAGAGTTCGAAACAAAATGACCGGAATATAGCGAATAAGATTATGAAAGTATTTTAAAAGATAGAGCTTTAATTACGTTTTACCTTATTTATAACCTTAATAAAATAAAGTAATACGTATTTCGAAATTTTTTAAAAGATTGATTATAAATTATTTACAATTTAAAAGTGTTATTATTAAGAATTAAATGCCGTTACTTTTAAATAATCTAATAAAGTAATGTTTTTATAAAGTTAAATAGTTTATTACTTTCGGTTTTAAAGACGGATATAATTTTATCCGAGTTGAAAAGAGATACGAATGAAAAACGGCTTTTAGAATTAAGTACGGCTTATACAAATATTTCGTTATTTTTATGGGATTTGCGAACGCGTTAGTAGCCTTTTAACGTATGGTTAATTATGTCTTTAGGGAATATCTTAACGTTTTCGTAATATGTTATCTCGACGATATTCTCATTTTTTCTAAGATAAAAGATTTATATCAAAAGTACGTTTATAAGGTATTATAATTGTTAAAAAGTATTAATTTGTTTATTAATATAAAAAAAGCTAATTATATATATAAAAAGCTAAATATTTAAGTTATATTAATATTTCCGAGTATATTAAAATGGACTTTAAAAAAATTATGGCGGTACGAAATTAAGTAGCGCTTATTATAATTAAGAAAGTATAAGCTTTTTATAAATTCGTTAATTATTATCGAAGGTTTATTAAAATTTATAACCGGATAATAATACTTTTAACGAAATTGACTTAAAAAAAGTTCTAATAAATATTATTAATAAATTAAAAAAGTTATTACTAGCTGACTAATATTAATTATATATAATTTAAGCCGTTTAATTAAATTAGAAATTAGCGTACTAGATTATATTTTAGACGTATTAATGAGATAATAAAATAACTAAGGTAAATTATAGTTTATTACTTTCTTTAAAAAATTATAATATTTGAGGTACGTTATATTATTTCGAATAAAAATGTTTAATATTATTATTAAGGCATTTGACGATTTTAAATATTTTTTAAATGTAATTAATATTAGATTAAGGTTTATATGGATTATGACAGTTTTATCCGATTTATTACGATTAGAAAATTTATAATACGATAATTTTATTATATAAAAAAATTAAAGGAGTACGATTTTGTTATTATATACTGAAAAGGTTTAGAAAACGGAAAAGCTAATATTTTTAGTAAACGATTAAATTTTTTTAAGAAAATTAATTAACGTTAGTTATATAATATTCGATAAAATACTAGAAAGATATTTACGTTTACGATATGTTATAATAATACGGGTAATAGTTTTAAATTTATATAGGAAAATTAAAATATATACTGATAATTTGTTATAATAAATAAGTACAGTATATATTTTAAAAAATGTTAAAAGGATTTAATACGAAACATATACAAATATTAATTATATAAATATTTAGGAATTTATAAAACCTTACACCGTTTTTAACGAATATATTATTTCCCTAAAGTGAAAAATATAATATGAAAAGTTTTACGTTAATACGACGTTTATGTTAAAGCAAAAATACGACGATATATACCGTACGGTATATTATAATTTTTATTAGTCGTAAAGCAATCGTAAGATTTCGTTATGATAAAATTCATTGTTAAGTTTTTTTTATTAGGAGCTTTAAATACAGAGGTACATTATAATAATATATTCGTAATCGTTAACCGGTTTATAAAATTTTCTTATTTTTTATTATATAATAAAAATACGAATACCGAACAAATAATATATATATTTTTAAAAGATATTATTAACTCGTACCCATTATTATACGAAGTTACTTCGAATCAAGATATGACGATTATTGCTAGATTTTGATAAAATTTAATGATATAAATTAGTTTAAGTTATAAAGTATTTAGTACGTTCCCGCCTTAAACAACTAAATAAATAAAAAGATAAAATTAAACCTTAAAAATATATTTATAATGTTATATCAATTACGAATAAAATAATACGGTTAAAAAGTTATTTATACTTTAATTAGTTTAAAATATTAGTTACTATAAGAGTATTAAGGTAATTCCGTTTACGGCTAATTTTAGTTGTATATTAAAAATTTATATGGTAATATAAAAAGAAGATCGGTTTAATAGTAAGGTTATTGTTACGTCGAACTAATTAAATAATAAATTATTATAACTAGGAACGATTAATAAAATTAATTCTTTTAACAGAAGAAATAATTCAATTACTAAAAATATTTAGATATAACATTTAAGATAAAATTTAATTTTAAATATATCAACGTTTATAAATAGTTATCAACAAAACTTTAAAAAATAATTATTAATTAAAATTATTATTTAAAATTAAATTTTAATTAAGTTAGTAGCAGATATAATTAAAGTATATATTAAGTAAAATAGTGTAAAGATAGAAGATAGATAGGTATATAAGGTAGAAAAAGTTACCGATATTAAAAAAGCCGATAAATTTATTTAATATTTAATTAGGTAGAGAAATTATCCGGATTTTGAAAATATTTAAAGACCCGTTAAAAATTTTATAAACGCCTTACGGTTGTTATGGAACTTTTATTAATAATATCGGATATGTTTTAGTTAATAGTTAATTAGTTAGTAGCTTTAAAACTAGATTATTTAAGTGGGTTTGTCGTTTAAGTGGATGTAGTTATTATAGTAGCTTTTAAACGTTTTTGTTCTTTTCAAAACGTTTAAATTTTTTTATCGTTTACGTATTTTAGATGCCGCGATAAAGCATCTCGATATTCCGGAGACGAAGAAACCGTTTCTGTTTTTACAAACGGTTTAAATTGTTTATAGTAGCTCGTAGAGTTTTACGAGTTTATTTTTATTTTTTTATTTTTAAGAGCTTTTTTCAATAAAAAGCTTCTAGTATTATATTTTTGAAGGACCAAAAATTCTATAACTATTTTCGTGTTAAGTATATTGCGTATATTTTAAAGACCTTTTCGTAATTTTATAATCTACGTTGTCCTTTTTATAACGAGAATAAGGCAGTATGTAGAAATTAAAACGTTTAATACATTATAAGAAAGTTAAAGCGTTAGCCCGTTTATAAAAGCGAAATTTTTTAATACGACCCGATATAATGAGTATAAAGAGAGAAAGTTATTTACCAGAAATAATAGATGAATAATTCGATTTTTAGAGACAAAGATTTTAAAAAATAGGAGATTATGTTATAATTTAACAGTTTTAGCCTTCTTTAACAGTCGGAATAATAAAAAAGGCCAGCCCCGATTTAAGCTAAAAGGTTACGTAACCAGCTTAAGAGACTTAAAGGGTTTGGTATTTTAAGTTAATCGAACTAAAGAAAGTGATTTAAAAAACTTGAAAGGTTTAAGGCCTTAAGCCGGTTAAGCCTTTTAAACCAGAATTAGGCTATATATATTCCTTAAATTCCTTAGTTATATAACGATAGTTTGCAATACAATTTCGTTATTTAAGTTATCTTTAGTATTACAAGGCGTAATTAAATTATTATTATTTTATTACTTAAATAATACCATATTTCTACCAATATAAACCCGTACGTTTAGGTTTAATAACTAGTTAATTAGCTTAGACGTCACAGTTATCGACGCGCAATAATTGTTATAATAGGCGTAATAGTTAATATATGAAATTTACCAATTTTAGAACTAGCTGGCCGTAATATAACAGTTAGTAACCGAAAACCCTTAATTCGAAAAACATTTAATAGCTGTAAAATAATTATTATAATAGGTTACAATTTTCCGGATATATTAATAATATTTACCAACATTTTTATAAGGTTAACAGGATCCGCGCTAAATAATTATATGTAATGAAATGTATATATATTATAAATTATTAGTATTTGTCTTTTTTTCGCTTTATTCTATTAATAACTTAATTTATCATTAAGATATTAAAAAGTTAACGCTTACGTAAGTTAAAACTTTCGGTATTTAAAAACAGGTTAAAAATTTAATACACTGGTAAAAAAAAGTTATTCATTAATGCTTTTTAATACGGCTTAAAACTGCTATAAATAGAAGCATATATTTATCGCCGGCGGATCGTATTATATACGCTACCTAACGTTTTTAAAATAATGCTTATTTACGCGTACGCGAAAAAAATAGATAATATAAGAACGAAGTTTTTAAATATTAAGGTATAATGGTATAATTACCGCGACGTCGGCGATATGCTGTTATTTTTCGTTTAAATTTATATTACTATTAAGGTATTAGTATAAGCTTTTAAGAGTTTTTAATTTTGAGCGTAAAATTTAATTATTTTTAATAATTTTATTGATAATTTTATACGGTTAAGTAATTAAAGTCGGTAGTTATCTGTTTTACGCGTCATCTCTTTATAGTAAAAAGTTAATAAAGTATTATAGTAAGTCTTCGTACTATAAATATGACGTTTAAATTTTAAAAACGATAAAATTTAAATATAATTATATAAAGATTTATTTGATAATATAACAAATTAAACTTTCCAGAAACGTATAACAAAAATTACACCGTTTAATGTACCAATACCGTAATGTTACTTTAATGTATTTATAATTCAAAACTCGCAATTTATATAATTAAATACCGTATTAATTAAAACAAACAGCCTCTACGGCCTGTTAAACGAAAAAGAAATGGTAACGTCAACGTGAAATGAATTTTTCTATATATTATAAAAAGATGGAATATTATCTTTTTATATACCTTGACCGGCGCCTACGGTTTAATAACGCCGGTAGCGCGATTACGTTATAGTAACAGAACGATAATTTTACAGAATAAGCAAAAAATTAATCTTTAAAATAAGTTGTAATTAAAAGAGCTCATATAATTAATAAAACGATAACGAATTCGATTTATATATACGTTATATAACTTTTAAAATATTTTTTCTTGTTTTAAATACAACTTGACAGCGGTAATTTATTATTAATGCGATTTATTATAAATTTACTATTATACACTTATAAAGTTTATTAATAATAATCTAACGTATAAAAATAACTTTTCCTTTTATATTATTTTTTAACCCTGTTAATTTTAACAAAATGATAATATAATAATAAAATTTGTTATTTTTATACGTTCGATACGATTTCGAATAAATTCTATTATAGACGAAATGATATTTTACGGTTAACTTCTAAATTACGTCGATATTATTTTCGGATTATTTTAATTCCGTGAGTATAGCCCTAATATCAATTAAGCAATTAAGATTATACGTATTAAACGCGAAACGCTATTAAAATATTTATATTACCTTTTTTTATAAACTTTTCATTTAGCTATTTACGGTTAATTTCTATTTACTATATTAATAACGTCTCAATACAAGTACGGTTATTTCGCGTAATTAATTTTTTAATATTATATAAAATAAAAAGTATCTTAATCAATTTTATACCTTTAATTAAGTTTATAACCTTTACGGTTATTTTGTAAAATATTACAGTAATATCCACCTCGCGATTCACCGCCGACAAAGCGGTTTCGTTAATACCTATCTTAATTTTTTGTAATATCCTTATATAAATAATACCGTTAACCCGGCTACTCTTTTATTACGGTTGCGAACTTTTTACGACTAAATAATAAAGATACCTTAACTATATTACGTTATCGAAGAAATATATAAAAATGTTTAAACGGTAAAGTATTTACAATAATAACAGAAATTTTAAAAAAGCTTTTACTAGAATATTACGATTTTACGCGGGCGTTTATGTTTTACAACATTAATAAATTACCGCCGGATTAACGTTTCGACTATCAAATTGAATTATTCTCGAGCCAAATATTGCTATATAATTTCGCGCGGATTATATTACTATATAAATTATTAGCCGTACGAAAATACGTAAATAACTATTAAAAGAAAGATTTATTTACCTTAACAACTTTTTCATAACGATGTTTATTTTGTTTATAAAAAATTAAATAACGGAGTCCGTATTTATATAAATTACCGTGGTTTTAATAACGTTACAGTAAAGAATTATTAATTTATCCTTTTATTTTATATAATCTTAAACCTTTTTTATTTAACGTAAAATATTTACCAAATTCGATATCGTTATAATATTTAATTATTTACGTGTCGTCTTAGAAAACGAATAGAAAATAACTTTTATAACCCGGTTCGATTTACTTAAATTCTTTATTATAAAGTTCGATATAATAAGCGCCGCGAATTCGTTTTAATATCATATTAATTAAACTTTATTTAATCTTTTAAATAAATATATTACGGCTTGTGTTAATATCGTTTAATTTTATAACGAAAATAAAAAAGTAAAAAGTTATAAAAATAAAATAATACGTTAATATATTAACGAAAAAATGATTATAAATATCCGTAAATATAAATTTTACATTACAAAAGTACGTTATTTAAACCTAATTATCTTGCATTAACGGTATCCTTATAAATCTTAATAAAATAAAAGCTATTTAATAATAAGAAATTTTCGAAACGTTATATAAATTATAATAATTTTTCGGTTTTACAAATTTTTAACGACATTTTATTAAAGGTTTTTTTTCGATGGTATAACTGTTAAGTACTTTAATTAATAAAATAAAATAACCCGGTTTTCTAACTAATAACGCTATTACGACGTTTTGGCGTTTTAAAGATATTTTTATTACAACGTTAATTTTATCGTATTACGACTTTTAACGTAAAACGGGTTTAAAACTCGATATTTTTACTTAACGATCGGAAAGAATATTTTTATAATACGCTTCGTGAAATATTTTAGAACTTATCTCTTTTTTTTAACAAAATATAACTTAATGAAATTTAATTACGAAATATAAAATAAAAGGTTATTAATTATTATTAAAACTTTCGAAAAATAACGCTATAAGCGTTTTTATAAATACTAACTTATTATACGAAATGTATATAAAAACGTCTCCAAGATATATATAACATAACGAAACTTTTTTAATTAGAAAAGTACAATATAAATTAAGAGAATTACTCTTACTGTGATAGAAAGATTTTACTAAAACATTTAAAGAATGAAAACTTAACCTCGTTCCTTATAAGCCGTATTATTTTATTCGTTGAAAAGTGCTTATTTCTCTTTCAAAATAATATTATTATAACATACCGTAAAAGAAATTACGATGTCGTTGATTAATTAATTTAATAAATACAGGAACAATATATCTTCATAAAAACTTGTAATAGCTTTTCGGTATCGAGATAATTAAAAATAAATTTAATAAAAAAAATAATCCTAATCCGACTTTATAAATAAACTAATTAATTTAATTTTTATAAAAAATTAAAGGACTTCTTAACTACGCTACTAACGGGCGTTATATTATTTGCGAATCCTAATTTAACTAATTTAAGCTTTATTGATAAATATTAAAAAAAAGGTTCTATTTTTAATATAACAGTTAATACGTAACCCATATTTTTTTGTTATAGTTTAGCTCGCCCGATTTAACCTAAATCTTATTAACGTATATTATAAAGCTACCGATTAAATTATATTATACTTAATCGGAATTAAAATGATAACGTTAGAATTCGACGGTAAAAATTTATTAAATATATAAAACGACCTTATTTTTATTAATAATACGATTAATGAAGAAACTTCTTAAACGTATAGTATAAAATTATTTAAAAAGTAATGAATTAATAGGCAAATAAATAAATATAATAACTAGTTTTATAATGGAAACGGAATTATTATTGCTGATATAAAATATAAAAAAGTCTAATTTAATTTTCAATTACATAATAAATTAACATTACTTTATATATAAAACTATTAAATATATATTACGACAACTCATAAATTATACAACGTATTAACGTCGATATCACCTTATCAATAACGAAATTACGATATATAAGTATATATAACTATTAAATACAAAAAGGCGTAAAAAATAATTTAAGTAAAATAAATCATTCGCTTATAGACGATATATTAATTAATAATTAATGTAAACCTTATTACGCGAACCTTTTAAGTATTTTAAAAAAAAAATTTAAAATTAATAACGTATTCTACAAGCGAGTTAGATATATAAGAGGGCCGGATACTTTTTTACATTTTACGATAATAAATTTGAATTAAATAATGATAATATATTAAATTAATTTATATTAATTAGAGTTTTTATCGTTAGACGCCTTTATATTCTTTTTATAAGTACGCCATTTATGTCCGGGCTTACCATAGATGCGCCATTTCCGTTTTTTCGTTTAAACCTTTTTACGATAATTTTTTTCAGCCATTAAGAATTTTAATTATTTATTATTATTTTTTTCGTAGTTATACATGTTTGTACTTTTTTATAGTAAATATTTCTTTTTTTAAACAAATACCCGTTTATTTTTAATTTTTCAGTGTTTATTAAAGACGTGGTTCGTTTTACGTAATAAGCCGTTTTCCTCTTAAAAAAACGTTTTCGCACAATAGTATTAAGTTATTCTTTAATAAAAGATTAACTAATTTAATTATTTGTGTCGGCCAATTACATTGGTAATTTTTTTTTCTAAATCGCGTTTTTATTAAGTTATTTGGTAATATTGTGAAATTTTTTCACAAGTTAGAAAATAGCGGAGATATTAAAGGTAAATAGGAAAATTATTAATATAGATATAATTGGAATCTTTAGTTTAAAAAACGAGATTAAAATCGAATAAAATAAATTCCATTTTCGCGAATTTCGATTTAAGGTTATCGGTTAATATAATAACTATAAACGCGTTACGGAAACCGGCGATTAACAAAATTTTAGTAATATAAGTAACGTAATATCCTATAAAACTTTCGATATATAATAAATAAGAGCGTTTTAATAGAGAAAAATAAAATATATTAAAAGGTTACAATAAATAAGAAAAATTAGCGGGTATATAAAATGTAATAATATCGTAATTAACGTAATATTTTTTAAATTTTATCGAATGATAATTTTCGTAACCGTTAAGGATAAAAAAAACGTTTTAATTTTTTCGTATACTTTCGAATATGTGAATTAAAATGAACACTTATTTTAAATTTAATTGATTTATTATTTAGCCGTCTTCGTCTATAATAGTTTTTTAATTAGGTAAAAGTAAGTTATTGGCGAACTAGGGGAAAAATTGGTTTTTTTTAATAAAGATAATAAATGAGGATAAGGCTTAATTTTAAAAATTTATATTTTGTATTATTCTGAATTATTTCCGATCTTCTTGTTAAATTTATTTAAATTATTTACGTTTTTCAGTATTGATAATAATTATATTAGTTACTATAAAAATCGTTATTAAAAGATTCATATTGTCGAAGTTATAAATACTTGTTTTTCGTAATACCGTATTTTACGATTATAACCCGAATAAATTTAAATTATTTACGAAACACTGCTGGATTTTCGTATAAAACTTTTTAATAATTTATTTTTCGATTCAAAGGCGTTTTAAATTTTCATTACCGTTTAACAAAATTAGTTAATTAATTTCGATACGTTTCGTAACGTATTACGCAAGTAGTAAATTCGCTATATTTTTAGTATGCTAATATCGGACGGGAAATACTCGCGTATTTAGGTTAAGGATACGTTCGATAATCGATTTCTTTTTCGGTTAGCGTTCAATTTCGCGAACTTGGGATAATATTAATTCGAAAGGCTTTACCGTTATATCGGTTTTTTAAAATTAATAGTATAACGTTTTATATAAAACTAAAACGTTTAAAGTTAAATTTTTAGTTTTTTTCTTTTCCTCGCCTGCATAGGTAGATCCATCTTAGCCTTTTTTATAAGGCGTTTTATAATATTGGTGTTAAGAATTAAATAATTAAAGATAGGTGCTTAAAATGTCGAGAAAAGTGTCCGACTCGCTTATGTGTTCGACTCGTTTATAAGATATGTTAAATATTATAAAAGCCTTTATTTAACGAAAAAACGCCTTACGAATAATTGTAAAAAAAAATTAACGAATTAAAAGAATTTAATTACTGGATAATAAGTAAAACAAATAACTATAGTTTTAAGTATTATAACGATTAACGCCGTAATTACTTTAAGGCGTTAAAGGGATGTATTAACTAGTAGAAGAGGCTTTAACACCTTATATACGGAAGATTCCTTTTAATCGAAACATATATATTCCGGAATTAGATTATCTTAAAACGTAGTACGCGTTCTAAAGCACCTACAACCAATCATTAATCAAACAACAACTGATGTCCCTTATATCTGACATAATCCGACCTATGGGTGTTATGTTTTTAACTTTTTACGCCATTTAATGTAATTAAATTGCTGTTCGGGAACTAAATGGATCCGATTTGTACATAAAAGAGGGAGTTGTGCTGAGTAGGTGCACCTCTCTAAAAGGTGCAATTTGTCTGCGACCTGCATGCTTAGGTACCTAAGTCTCTACGGGATTTATAGCGGGAGGCGGAAGCGGCCGAAACGGCTGGCCCCCTTGTCCCCACGTGCCAAGTTGTAGCATTTCCGCACCCGATTCGCTATTTTCGGAGCTTAACTAATCCTCGTTCAACCCAGACATACCTAATGTAAAAATAAGCAGCAACTGGCCAGAGACGGCAGGCACTGATGGGACGGATGCCGACTGGTGCATGCTCAATACGTGCTTTGGCGTTACCTACGCACACTCATGTTGTATTGGGGCTGCCTTGCGAAATAACCATCAATCAAGGGCAGGTAGGTCATACTGCTTCGGCTTGCCGCATAATGCTACTTCCACCCCCCGTTCCGCAATCTTTGGGCGCCAGACTTCACATTCTTCAATCAGACTCTACCCATGCAGCTCGCCGTTCGATCAAAGTTCAACATGTAATACAGTAATATAGATAATACGACGAGGGAGATTTCGGCTCTAGCTTCTCGGATAGCCTTCCGTTGATGGCTACCGCATCTGGCGGGCGAACTGGCGCCCCAGGATATCTACCTATTAGAGTACCGCGTAAGCTGAGCTACAGCTGCATTGACCGGGGCCTACGATTGTGTAAACGGGGAAGGCGATTATCAAATGCTAGATGCCGCGTCGTGTTCTTCCTTCTCGTATTGCCGTTACCTACGCAAAGCAGAGGATTTCCCTCGAAACAGCTTGGTCTCGTCCGCTCTTTCGCTTCCGTCTCTCTTCTGTTTCTTTGGCCATTCGCTGTCTCTCGCTAGTGCCACGCTCGTTATTTCTTATATCCACCGTATTAACACATATTAATACTTAATTCTTGGGTCTTGTCATGCGCTTCCTAGGCGCCGCTACGACCACGGCCTTCGCCGCTGCTGCCCTGCCGGGTGTTGCTCTGGGTCAGTGTGATAATGGGGAGGAAGTCGTCCCGGGCCAGCATCTCGGCACGCCCATTAACAACACCCTACCTGTAACGCACATATATTCAGAAGTGACATATTTCAAAGTGAAGGACCCCTTAGGCGAGCACGTTTGCACAGACGACCCGAAAAGCGATTTCAGCCTTATCAATTACTCCTCGCTCAACAGTACGCGACAGCGGCCCCCGAATAATGCAATCCAGCGTGCCGTCATCGTCTGCCATGGCCTGAGGAGGGACCCCCAGAACTACCACGCGGCGATGGTCAACGCCTTGATCAAGGCTACGCAGTCCGACCCGGAAATCAGCGTTGACACCGTCGCCGTTGTGGCGCCCTTCTTCCCGAATGGCAACGACAGGGGGACCGCCTTCCCCTACTTTCCCGACGGGGAGACAAAGGCCGATAGATATCCCTCCCCGGCCCTCGTATGGTCCAATACGGCATGGGCCGCCGGCGCCGTCAACCAGTATCCCCCGCACAGGGAGACCGTCGCCTCGTACCACGCGCTGGACCAGCTGCTCCAGTGGTACGGCGACACCACCAGGTTCCTCAACATGAAGCAGATCGTCGTCGCGGGCCACTCGCTCGGCGCACAGCTGGTACAGCGCTACGCCGCCGTGGGCTACACGCCGCAGCAGCTCGGGCTCGACGTCCCCGTTAGCTGGTGGGTGGGCGACCCGAACAGCATGGTATGGCTTTCGTCCGAACGCCCGCTATCGACCGGCAAATGCCCCACTTACGACGATTACGAAGCGGGCTATAACGGCTACGACACCTTCGGGGCCGACCGCAGCGGGCCGATGACCTACAACCTGGAGCTCGTAGCCGCGGGCCGCGACGCTGTCCGCGCGAACTTCGGGGGCAAGGCGATCAACTGGAGGCGGGCGTCGCGCGACAAGGGCGACCAATCCAACGGCGACTGCGCGCCGTACGCGACGGGCAAGGACCGCAACGAGCGCTTTTACGAATTCATCCGGGCGTTCCCGCCGTCGTGCGAGGAGCCCTCGGGCGATAACTGCGACACGGTCGACATCGTCGAATCGGGCCACGACGCGCCGACCATGTTCGAATCCGAGGCCGGGCTTGCACGGCTGTTCCGCGACAACTGGGCCGGCGACGGCGCGCGCGCCTACGACTTCGGATACCCGCGGCGAACAGCCTTCGACGACCCGCACCCGAACCCCGCGCGCGCCGGCGACGCTCTGCTGCATGTCGACAGCGCCGTCTACGCGGGCAACATGACGTGGCGCGGCTGCTTTACCGACGTCGACGACGCGCAGTCGGTCGGTTCGCTGCCCTTCCGCGCCTACGTAGGACCCCTTAACTCGCGCACCCACTGTACCGCCGTCTGCGAACAGGCAGGGTATACGATAGCCGGCGTCAGCTGGGAGTACTGCTATTGCGGGAACGCTGTAGGCAGCCAGACGGTCGAGGTCGTCTCCACGTCGTGCGAAGGGCCCTGCCCCGGCGACAGTGCTCAGATCTGCGGCGGCCGTAACCGGCTGTCCATCTTCGCGAGCGGCCCCTTGAGGCCCTGAAGATAGATTGTTTCTCTAGAGGGCGTGATGCAGTGCAGAATGGTGCTTGAGGAATATAATGAGATTATGACATGGGCAGCGTATGGAGATGTAAACGGGG